>JAPMOR010012891.1:169424-246142 GCA_026543865.1 Argiope aurantia
TGAAGATAATCGTCTTCTATGCTGTATATAGTTGTCATTTTTGTGCTGTCCTCTGTGTCTTCATGTAAGTAAACGTCGTTGTTTCTTTTTCTACTACCGCCTGCTGATTGAGCGTTCTCCGCACCATATAACTTCCACTATCCGAACGAACCCCGGAAATTTCGTAACATTTGGTGTCAGGAGTGGGGTAGTAGTCAGTGTATGGTGAAAACGAGATCTCAGGCTACGATGGCAGATAGCGGTAATTTTGAGTTACTGTCTCTGTTGGCTGAGATGAAGAAATCTATGGAAGCTGGACAAGAAAGATTGGAGAAAGAGATGCGTTCCGGTCAAGAAAGAATAGAGGAGATGAAAAGACAGGATGAGATGAAGCAAAGACAAGATGAAATGAAAGCCGGACAAGAGAAACTTTTGCAAGAAATGGAAGCCTTCACGGAAGAAATGAAAACCGGATAGGAAGACATGAAGAGTGAATTGAAGAAAGGCCTTTCGTCGTGGAAAGAAATTTTAGAAGATAAAGTTAACAAAACTGAAGACATCCAAGTTATCACAGAAGAAATCGAAGGAAGCAGCGAGAGCCAAGTGGAAGAAAAGAATGAAGATCGAATGGAGATCGGTGTCACCGAAAAGGAGCTTAGCCATCCGGAGGATGAACCGAAGTTTAATAAGGAGAGGAACCAACAGAGAGAATGTCGAATAATTGCGGAACTGAAACAGTCTTCTCCGAATGAGTCCCCTGAAGTGGAACCGAAAGTGCAGGCGCTTGGGGATGGATAAGATGGACTTTCTTCGGACGGGTCTGTTGGTGGCGACTCGTGCTCGATGCCCATGGATGCAAGAGTTGATGCGACCCTGTTTGGATTGGATTCGACCCAAAGATTAATGGAACTACCTCTCTGCAAGCCTCTTGGTATCTCCTGGCATAGTGACAGGGAAGAAGACTATGTGGCTGGAATCGCTGATCCCTGTAGTCACGGTCTCAATTTCCTCCAAGAATTCGGATTTGCTGTGGATTTTTCGAGGAGTGTCATGCAAATAGGAGCCGATGAATCTGCTGTGTATCCGGTCAAGTTGTGTCGTTGCAGAAGAGCCCTTCCCGTAAAGGCAGATGTCCTCTTCAGAAGATCCAGTGTGGAGAGCTGCGAACAATTCTCAAGTGTCGAGAATGAGCCGGGAATAGGCTGAGATATTCCCGCGGAAGCTTTGGCGATGAAGGCGAATACCTGGCTTTCGAGTGGACTTCAGAAGGCACCGTTGGATCATCCTGATATACGATTGGTTCGATGGAAGAAGTTTAAAGTGACCAACCGACCAGCTTGGCAAGAATTCATTTCGGAGGCCTCTACTACGATCCAGCGTTTCGCTCCATGGGACACATTGCATTTTAAGAAGAGAAATCAAGTCTGGGTGTACCATCCGAAACGACGAAGAGGTCCGTGTCAAAAGCATTGAGAAGGTTCGGATGGATCGTTAGTCGCCGCCAAATTAGTGAATGATGTCATCTTCGAAAGTGCGGAAGTCGCCAAACGCATCAACATCATCACATCATTCGGAAGCCTACGCCAGCTGTTGGATTGAAGTGGGACTTCCCGGGACGTGCAGTCCTTAGGAGGGGGACAATGTTACGCATCTGTGATGCTGCTTCCCAGCATAGTTGGTTCTATCATCAGAAAGACCGTTTTACAGTCATTGGTATTGGAAGGAGTCCGGGTGTCGCGTCGGAGGTCCCAGAGCTTGGCGATAAACTTGGCGACGAATTTGGCGCCAAAATAGATTTTACCCGTAACATCGAGAATTTTCCTGATCCGTCCATTAGGAACCGAGACACGCCTCGAACGTTCCTGATTGGTTGAGAGGCTTCTAGCCCCGTCTCCTGAGGTCTATAAAAGGAGGCAGTCTGCAGCTTCCAGAGGAGAGTAGTCGGAAACGACGGTGAAGAACGATTCTTCCAGAGATTAGCAGAGCAGCGACGGAGTCAAGCTAGTACTGAACTAAGCTGTGCGCTACTGTCAGCAGTAGAGTCTTGTTGTGTGCACATCTCGGCTGAAGATAATTGTCTTCTCTGTGCTGTATATAGTTGTCGTCTTTGTGCTGTATATAGTTGTCGTCTTTGTGCTGTATATAGTTGTCGTCTTCGTGTATATAAACGTCATTTTTTTTTCTACTGCTGATTGAGCGTTCTCCACACCCTATAACTTCCACTATCCAAACGAATCCGGAAATTTCGTAACAATATATATATGAGTGCATGTATGTATATGCAAGTGTGTGTGTAATTTTGAATTTAAAACTGGTTTCTTAATCAATAATTACCAACAAGGAAATTACTGAGATTGTAGTGCCGTTTCAAACACAGGGCTTTAGTATATAATTAAACAAAACTAATACGTCTGGTATTTATTGAGAGGATAATGTCTTTTATTAACAAAAAAATTATTTGAAAAGCATTATGAAATCGTCAATAAATGCTTCAGTATCTAAGACTAAAATTTGATTTACTTTGATATAACAAAGTTTCCGGTTATCACACTTCAAATCACATAAGTATAGCTTTTTAAATATGTTTATATATTGTTTTTAATCTAAAAATACATTTTTAAAAATATTATTATGTCATCAGCAACATTATTTTTAATTAAAATGAAAAAAATGAAAATATTATTTTTTCCAAATAATTTTTTTAATCTCGTTTAAAATTACAGACTGTTCTCAAACCATTATCGAAAAACTCCCGACTCCATTTTTTTTTCTGTAAGTTATTAATAATTCTTAGTTTGTTCGTCTGTTCGTTTACTAACATTAATATTTCGCTTGGAAGCAACACTAGAGTTATTTTAGGATTGATCTCATAATTTTGAACCCCGGTTGGATGATTCGGATAGCATCCAAGCTGACTACCACTTCTTCAAATTCTGCGCCACACCAGTGGTGAAACGTTTATTTCCTGAATTCAGATTTAACGCGCACTTTGAATGTTATGATTTAACATGTAAATAGAATCAAGCATTGCGATTTGTAAAGACGGCAAATAACTAAAATAGTTTTAAAATATCTGTAATATTATCATTCAGAAGAAATGGCCACACTAAATAAATATAAAATATTTTTTTTTTGCATTAAGATAAAGTTTTTTAATTATAATAATTGCTATTTAACTAATTATTACAAAACTTTGATTAAGACATTTCCTTATTTTTTGTAGTATTTAAAAAAATTATAAACTTTGTAGTATTTAAAAAATATCTATTGAATAGCTTCTATAACTTACAAACTTTTGGTGAATTTTCATTTTTATCTCTGCAGATTTCATTTAGAGTATTACTCTGTAAGGCGTGAAACGGCTTAAAATCCCATTATAGTAGCTAAGTAAGTAGTATTTTTGAATAAGTTTCCTTTTAAGTTGCCGACTCTAAAATCAACGATAAAATGCCGAACCTACACTGCTGCTTTATAAGTTGCAACATTACCATTACAGTTTTATCAGAAATCCTTGCCTTTTTCTGCACTGCATCAAAGTAGATGTGTGAACACGCCAGAAAAAATATTTAGTCAGCTTTTAAATAAAATGAAGCATAGGAAGAAGATTACTTCTAAAAATTAAAACATTGTATGAAGAAGTAATTAAATTAGAACTTCAGATATTAGAAGGTAACTAAGATTGTATTTGGGTTTTAAAATGCATTGTATTTGTTTACAAAAGATGTGGTACTGACTGAAGTATCTATAAACAGTTTTTTTTTTCAGAAATTCTGAAAGTTTTTAAGCTAATTTTCTCGAATATTCTTCAGAGCCCACATGCTGAAAGTCTTAGTGACAGGGATGCAGGAAACTAAATTAAGATCTTTTACGTTTTCATTAAATGGTTTCCTTTGAACAGCCGAAGCATATAACTTAATATCAACAAATAATTGCACTAATGGAGTTTCTTGAACTTCTTTTAGACTTATTAGTGAATGTCTCGAAAATATCTTTCTTAAAAGTATATTTCATACTTAATGAAACTTGTAGGTTATACATATTTGTGAATGGCTGCTTATTAAAATGTCATTGATCAAAGGCAACGTATAATATTTTTAATACTCACACGTTGTTGTCCTTTGACGTTATAGGGCGTTTTCTCACATTTCTTGGAAGAAACATGGCAAAACTTACAAAGTATCGACTACCCCTCCTGCCTTAAAGGTCAACATCGGGAATTCCTTTTTAATTTTTTCTCTTCTCATCTCTACTGGTAGCTCAAATCTTTACTGCTTTTTCAAATATTCTTGGAAGAGTAATTCCCAGAAATGCATTCTATTAGGTATTCAGGCCGCAATAAGTTATCCTGCAATAGTATCGGTTTTTTTAAACCAATTTATTATCACAGCAAATCCTTGTAAGTTACATTTGTGAACCTATGTTACTAATGCTTGAATATACCTCCCTGATCTTTAAGCTAATTATTATTATTTAAGTTGTTCAAAATCAATCAGTGTACCGATTTTTGATATTATTAAAATAAGTTATTACTGCTAAATATTAAAAATGCTATGAGACGACATCAATTTTGTCGTGTATATAGTTCTTATTTTAAGTTACGTTTACATACTCACTCTGCAGTTTCAAAATAGAATATTATTTTGACAGTAAATTGACATCAAGACTGTTTATAAATATAATGGAGTTCTGATTTTTTTAAAATTTAATTTCTGTCTAATTGGATAAAGTTATAAAATAAAAATTCGTACAATGGGAATTAAAATCAATGGTTTGTAAAAACCTAAATGATCAATATGCATGCTTTACCTAGTCTTTTTAAAACTGATTGATTAATTTTAGTTTATTATGTTAAATATCAGTTTCTACAAATCGTTCTATATCGATGTATTGTGTATTTTCATCTATAACAATTATGACATCTGGAAATGTTTTAACATAGGGCGACTCTAGAGCTTCACCAAATGCATTTAAAATTGCTCTATAAAAGAGAAAAAAATTATCGAAATAGATATTTCTTCAGATATAAATAGAATACCAGGATTTTATTTTAAGTGTTTTCTTTTTCTTTTTATCAAACAAAAGAGAGGCTAAAGATATTTCACGGTTTTTAAAGAAATGTGCTAAAATGATTATAGGAATTGACAACTGCAAGTTGAAGCCAGTCTTTTGAATCATGAAGCCATAATAAAAGGTTAACAAAACTGGAAGTTGAGAAATTGAAGGGTAATTGTCTGTTGAAAAGGAATCCTTACTGACTAGTGAAAGCAATCGAAGATGGGGTCTGCGTTTTCAAATGAATTCTGTCAATGAGTAACGAGAAATAAGAAGTATTTTCAGAGGCTTTAAAATGAATTTTTCTCCGGTGACTGGTCTAATATATAAGCTACATATTTCATTCATGAACAATACTCAAAAGTTAAAGTTTGAAAGACAGTCGATAAGATTTAGGAAATTTCCCAGGAAGGAATCTTAGGAAATTCAAAGAATATGTGAATTTTCATGACTCATTTTTTTTCCAACACAATCAATCTATGAAAAAACATAGAATCATTTTCAAGATTTCTAATTTTGGCATTATTTTTTTAAAAATTTTAAATCTTCTACAAATTACATAATCGAATTTAGAAATCGATACTTGGAATTTATTTAATTTGATCGCCTTTTCATGCAAGTTAAATTTTTGCTCACAAAAATCAACAAACCATTCATTCTGTATAGTATCTCGAAGTTTAGTTTAGCGACATTAACGTCACTTTTAAAGCAACACTAGGGTTATTTTAGGATGCACCCTGTAATTCTGAGCCACGGTCAGACGACGAGGACAACATCTGGACTGCTGCCACCACCATATTCAGGCTTCCATGCCACACCAGCGTGGTGACGTTTCGCCCAGACGGATTCGGCGTGCACCTACCCAGTTTACACGACGGTTCTTCAGTGGAATTGGGCTCGAACCTGAAACCCTCTAGCTCCGATGTCGAGACCTCATATCCAGGTCAACGCGGCTCCGGGGAAATGGCTCGAAAGTTTTGACAAAATTAATGGAATACTATTTATCTTCAAATAGATGGTCCATTTCTGTTTTTACTTTTTAATAAAATATATTATTGAATTAATATAGCCTCGATTTTTATACTCCGATTAGAGAAACATTCTTAACCTTACTTTGCAAAGTTATATCTTCTTTTTTCTCCTTCGATTTGGTTGATTCTGTTCAATTTTGAATTTTTTTTTCATGGCTATATTATTGGGGGAGGGGGGTATTTATGGATATATTTTCTTATTTCTCGGTTGAATGGAATTTTTCACTCAATCATCTTTAAAAAAGGCAATTTTTGTAATAATAGCTTTTCTAATCAGATTTAATGCATTTTGTAATAATATTCGAAAATAGAGAAAATAGAGCGACATAGTTTGATCAAATTTCTTCTGTCGGTGTTTTACAATTCAAAAATAGCTGATTGAAATTTTAAATTTATAGCTAGTGAAAAATTACCCTACAACTCAAAACTGCTTTAAGGTTTTAATTTTTTTTTTAAATTCCCTTGTACACATGAATTAATGCGCTGACTTCGTAGAATAGTAGTTGTAGATATATTAATTTATCTGCTAATAGATGATGACTGTACTAGCAGCCTTTGGCAACCAACATTTTTCCCAGATTTAAAAGGGCGTAACAAAAATTATACTTTAGATTCTTTGAGTCAATAAACACATTTCTGAAAACAATTACCATATTTAATGCATGTCAAGCTTTTTTATGTATATATTGCCTTATTTTCTTATCTTATTAATAATATTTGATAAAATATTTTAGATGCATTTACATGTTAAACAAAAGTGATTAAAGACAAAAATTATTAAAGTTAATCATTTTTGCTAAAATTACATTTTGAATTAATATGATTAAATTATAATGTTCAATGATTAAAAGTTAACAAGTTATAAAATTTTAAATATCACGATTTTACACCATTTTGATGATTGCTTGGAAGAAGATCAACTAATCAATGAACTGCGTTTACTTGTGACCACAGCTGATTGGCTTAAAATAATGATATTCAAAATATGATAACTCTATTAGTTTTTTGTTTGTTTGTTTGTTGTTGAAGAGAGAAATTATTTTATTTAAAAAGACAATGTATTAAAACTTTTGTACTAAATATGACTTATTGGACCAGAGGATTCATAAAAACTAAAATTTCGTAATTTTTTTCCGCAGTACATTAATTATCTCAAACAACAGAAAATATAACTATTTATTAATTAAAATAAAACAATCAATTATCATTTAGAGCATTGTTCTAATTAGAAGAATATCCTGTTTCTAATGGTATTAATCCAGTATTAAGTTTAGAGTTGGAAGAGTGTTATAATTAAAGTTTCTTAAAAAGTTTATGGATTCCATCAATTTTTTTATAGAATCAAATTTTATAAAACAGATGACGAATGATTAATTAAATTTCCTGATTGAAAATTAGCTGGTCTAAGGAAAACATCATACAGCATTAGCACTCTAAAGAACCTCTTGGCCACAAAGAACCTTTGATTTCTTCACTTTTTCTTAAGTTCTCACTCACTGAGGTTGGAAGCAAACTAATAACATTTTTATCTACAACTTGGTTACATACAGACATCTTGACAACTTGGTAGCATACAGATCGTGCTATCCATTTTGCTTTATATTTTTTCTTTAGACATTCAGCTATCAAACAAGGTCACTGTTTTAGATCTAAAAAAGTTTGGATGTTAAAAAAGGTGTTTTTTTCTTTCTTTTAATCCACTAGCAGAAGGATTGCACTGAAAAAATATTAATAAACTGAGAATGTCTTCACACAAACCATCGATAAAACTTTAGAAAGAAAAGAATAGTGAGAACAAATTTATAGCTTGTCGTTGAAAGAAGAAATAGCTCACTAGGTTGTTCTAGTGTGGCGTTAATCAAAACTATATTAAAATGATGAACAATCACCAGATGGCTCTTTTTTTCAGTCTTGGTGATAAAAAAATTTTTTTGTATGTTCCATTTACGTCATCGTAATATATATACGGTTTAGCTAGTAATATCTGGAAAAAAAAAAAAAAAAAAAAAAAAGGTCTCATTTCAAGTAAAGTATTTGATCTATTTTAACCCTAATTTGATGTCAGCTTTAGTTGCTAGGCAACTAATTTGAAGAAGTAGTAAAATTCGGAGGTCTTTTAACTCGCTTTATGTGAAGAATTAAATCTTCAAAAAAAGTAAAAAGTTTTAATTCTAATTTTAACTCATTTTCTTACAAAAAATATCGCAGATTTTATTTTCGACTGTAACGTTACTTATTTTAGCATCCAATTTAACAGGATTCACACTCTGAAAACTAAATTACTAAAAATGAGCTCAAAAGTAGATCTTCTGATTGAAAGGAGGAATGTCATGCGTCCAGACCTCGGAAATAATTTAATTGAGATATAATTAAAGTTAATTTCAAATTAAATACATTATTTCGGATGTTACAAGAAACAGGAAAATGATATTTAAATGACTCTTAAACACGGTGAATCAGACTAACTGCAGTTACAAATCTCACGGTTTGAATAGTAATTCATTCAGTAAAATATTGCACAGTAAATAAATGCCAAACATAACAAATATCACTAAAAACATTGTGAGTAAGAAAAAAATCAACTTGCAAAGAGTTCGAGATCATTGAGTAAGTGTAAAATATGTTACTGTACCAGAATTATGATAAAATATTTAATGTCTTATGAATACTGTTACAACATATTAAAAACTTGCATTCACCAATCCTTTGATTATTTGATTTAATGTTATTTAATAACTAATAATTTAATAATGGGAGCTTTATATAAGCACGGAAATAATCAGTCATTTTTCTAAATAGATTATTGACTTTTTAAGAATTTCGAAGTCTGTTTCTGGTATTGAAAAACATCAGTGTCATTTCAGATGAATTAATTATGGCAACAAATTTAAAAAGGACCATGAGACTAAATTTTTTGCAAATTGTAAATCGCTTTTTTTCTCCCTCTCTTTAACGTTTTCATTGTGCTGTTACATCTATAAAATAGATTCTATGTTAAAAGATCTTATCACGATATATATATATATAACGTTAACGTACGTGACACAGAAATCAAGCTTATTACCAATCGTCGAACGGCAACAGAACATCATACAAATTTGAGACTGCTTTATTCATTGAATATTTTTACAGTTGTACTGAATCGAACACTTCGCTAATTAATAAAATATATATATATTAGATGTATTATGAAGATAGTTCGTCATGTCACCAAAGAGAACATTCAGTCAGAGGAAAGAAGATATAAAAGAAATCTAGAAATAGGCTTCAAACGAAAAGTTCAATCAAACGCAAAAGTAGGCTTAACCATTGTCAGATAAGTCATCATGGTAAGACTTAAGATTAATATACGGTTTCTCGAAAAGCACATAAAAATCGCGCCAATCGCCCAAAAGCTCTCTGAAAGTCTGCAATCCTGGATGTACATCAGAAACGCTAACAAACGCTTTTAAAGTTAAGATCAAAAATTGTCACGATTATATTTGGCAAGAAATCGCTCAAAAAATTTTCGATTTTGGCTCCCGTATATTAATCTTAAGTCTAGCCGCTATGACTTACCTTCGAAAATTGATAGTCATATCTTCCAAAACAATTATCTTCCAAAAAGTGCTTTTTGTTTTATATTAAGACTTAAACAGTTTTAATTGAATTCATGTATTTTAGTCGTATTAAATAATTAGTGAAAGGTTGTTTTAAAAAATGCATTCCACATTAATAATTTAACAGCCTAATAAGTTAATAAACTGGGTGAACAAACTGGTCGCCAAAGGCGGCTGGTTCTATAAATATTGTCTGTGACACTTTTTGTTTTAAGCCCTGAGTGCCAGGTACACAAGAACAATAGAGAATATCCTTTCGCTTCATAGAAGAAGTCATGAAAGTTGTCGTGAATACATGACGGTCCTAAAAAATAAACTGTAAAATTTCGATAAATAATTCTTAATCAGATATAACATATTCTCATTGTATAAAGAGTAGAATAATAACTTGGAAGAACTGAATGCTTTCTTCCATAGCCAAATGATTATTCTGAACTGCAAGTATGCTAAATTCAATTTAGACAAGTTTCCGTATCTCAGATTCTGAATAAATGCATTTTATGTAGAGTTATTTCAAGTTATTTCAGTTTCCCATTTCTAAAATTGTCATTTTGGTGGGTTTTTTCTTCTTTTTTTCCTTCTACAATTTTCAGAAATTACCTTTCTACCATTCAAATAAAATCCCCACAGAAATATTTCAAATTAAAAGCTAATATCTTAATATGAAGCCGAACAAATGACTGCAATCGTGCATTTAGAATTCCTAGAATCAGTAATTCCCGTTACAGTTTTTCTGGCTTCTAAGGCTTATTTCAGAATTGCATCCAGTTGCTAAACTTTTGATTCCAAAGCAAGACGCACAGCTGTAAAGTTCTTAACTAAGGCATTAAATGAAATTTCATCTAAATTATCGATGAAATTTCGTTTTCGCAATACATCAATTGATTGTTTAACTGAATACTTTTACATAACATGGTTGTTTCTTATTTGTAAAGATTAAAATGTGAAGTAGAATTTTCACTCACTTAGAGTGCTCTAAGTGACGTTGCACATCAACATTTTCAGAACTCAATAATCAGTTAATAGATTGATTTCATAATTTTTATCACATATTTATGATCCCATCGGTAGTGAATTTGAGAAAAAAAATGATATCAAGATTCCACGATATTTTAAATTATGAATTATATATTAAAAGCTTAGAAGGTAGGTAGAAACAAAATTCTGCTCTTTGGGATACTGATATAAATGTACTTTTAAAATTTATTTTTATTAAATGTGTTTATGTTTAAACAGGGACTTTATGAACATTATTTTTCGAAAGAATCTGTTCAAATCTTAACAAATAAGTTCCATACTGTAGGAAAAACAATTTCAAATCAATTTTATTATAAATTTTTGAATAAATTTAATTAATTAAAAGCTATCATAGTTAAATTGAAAGTTTAATAGTTTCATTACTAAGTTACATAGTTTCATTACTAAAAAGCGTTCTTTCTTCGAATGAAAAATGCAATAAATAAATATTTTGATAAATTAAATCTTAGTTTATTTAAAGCTAATTTTTAAAGGCCAAAACATAAATAAAACAAATATGCATCACTATGCAGTTTAAGTTAATATAAATGCATTTTTCTTTACTGTGAAAGGGTTTCTAGAGCATTTTTTTATTTCCTTGTGCTGTCGACATCAAAAGACAGAAAAAGGGCATCTATTAAATTAATATTCAAAATCTGTACTTCATTTGAAAAATTAGAATTTTTGAGAATTTCAACTCTTTCGTAGATATTTTTAAATTTAATATTTTGATAAATTAGTCTATTTCTGTTTATTTATTTAATTTCATGTTTTTTTTAATTTTCAGTAAAATACTAAATCTTTATTCAATACCAATGGTAAAAACTAATATTGATTCCTTTAAAACTATCAATAAATTGAATTAAAACGGTTTTAAAACGCAGCCTTTTTAGTGTACCAAAAATTTATCCTTTTTTAAAAATTACTTTCTACTCTTTAGTTTTTAAATTATTCTACATTAATTCTACGTGTTCTGAATCCTTAAGAAACATACTTCCTAGTTTCTGAATTAAGAAAAATAAACTAACTGTATTTCTATCAGATCTTTAAATTTTGGAATTTGATAAATAACAAGAAAATTTGAATTTTTCTCATTATAGAGCGTTAAAACAAATGTAAATATTTTTTAATTAAGAAATGTAAATCTTTTTTAATCAAGAATTGCACAACATATAGAGAACTTACAATGCTAAATTTGTACAAAGAAGATTAATTAAATTTTAATTTATGAGGTTTTTCATTAAAAAATTTATTCAAATGCAGAATTAGAGAAAATATCATTTTTGAAAATGCAAAATACCATTAAAACGAAAATTATGTAGATATAAAATGAAGGCAACTTTCTGAAGTAAAAAAGTAGCTACAAAATCCAAATGGATTTAGGAATGAAACTTTACTTAAATTAAGAATATCGAATAAAAAAATATTCTATATTTTCAACGAAAATAAATTTTTCAGCATAATTACTTAAAACAGTCAATTATTCTAAAAAGATTAAAACAATGCATCTCATGAAGAATAGGCAAATGTAAAGAATTTCGAAATCCTAGGCCATCAGAAAGTGAGGCAAAAAAAAAAAAAAAAAAAAAAAAACTGCAAAATTCCATCATTACAAAAATGAAATATTTCAAGTTAAAGAAAAGTATAAGAAGATGAAATTAAATTTATTTATCTTGCATAATTTATGTAATGAAAATTAGAGTTTATATAAAGAGTTTATATTATAGAGTTATAAAAAAAAAAAATAGAAAAGGGAAAAATATTTTATTTCATTTGTATAAAATAACAAAAAACGAAATTAATATCAAAGTCAGAATATAAAAAAAGTAATTAAGGATTACATATACATATTACTTACACAAAATAACGAAAACTCAAACAAAAATTACAAATAATATTAATATTATTTTACTAACTTTAACTTCTCCTAAGAAAGTAGAAATAAAAACATAAAATATATACTGAACGGTGACTAAGTCTTGCTCTTATTTTGGACACAATATTGCCTGAAATAAAAATACTCGTTCAATAGCTACTGAGCTTGGCTTTATAGTTCCCATGGCATCAAATAACAAATCTAAGATTTTTGTTCTATTATGCGTTATCTCAAATAATGAAAATTCAGCTTTCAGTGTCTTTGGATTTGTAAGTTTTTTTCAGGGTCTTCAATAAACTTATGAATTGATTTTCCCATAGTTTCTTTAAAAAATGCATTACTCTGATGAGTAGTTTCTTCGATTTGCTCTTCATCAGAATCGGTTTCCACATAAGAATTTGAAATATTCTAGACAATATATTTCCAGATAATTTAATAATTTCGGTTTTTGAAGCTAAAGAAAATACACTAGATTTCTTCGCTGAGCTAGAAATGTTT
Organism: Argiope aurantia; assembly: GCA_026543865.1. Taxonomy (NCBI): domain Eukaryota; kingdom Metazoa; phylum Arthropoda; class Arachnida; order Araneae; family Araneidae; genus Argiope; species Argiope aurantia. Next base: position 182,477 of record JAPMOR010012891.1, read on the forward strand.
TGTGAATTTTGCAAATACAGCAAAAAAAATTGCTAATTATACTTGTCTTCTTTCTTCAATTCGTTCTTCTAAAGCATATCATAATTTCAAACTTATTCCAGTGTTTAAATTTTTTAGTTCATTTAACAGAAATTCAATTAACAATTTAACAGAAATTAAAACTTCACTTATTAATAAATTGGCATCTCGTCGCCCTAAACCTTCAGCTGCTAGACGAATCGGTCCCAACAGATAAAATTCAATTTTTTTTTTTTAAAGAGGAATATCCAGGCGTTTTGGAAAACCTGTTTTCTTAACTTAGAAACCGGTTTTCAAATTTGCTTTAAAAAACCGGTTTTGTAAAACCGGGTTTGAAAAACCATCAAACTCTAATGAAAATAATTTATCAGTACAAACAGATTTTTTAAAATTTATTTTGAATGCGGACAACTATGAAATAATTATGTTTTAATTAAAATGGAAAGCAACTAATTTATTTCTAAATATTTTTACCCCAAAGATTCAGCTACAAATTTTAGTGAATAATTGCCTTTATTTTTATCCACCAAAAAATGGCAATTTCGATTTAAACAAAAAAAAAAATGTCATGGAAATTGTAAAATGAATATCGGAAAGATTTTAATGAAATTTGTCTACAGAATTCAAATTTATTTAAAGTTACCATCAGACATTAAATAATTCTCTGTTTATATTCTAAGTGATTTGTTTATTTGCTGAAATGGAAGAGAAGCCTTAAAAGTGCTTACCGTCTTTTGTTCCGAAAACAATAAGAAATAAAGCACATTTCTGAAACCTTAAAGTTTTCAGTTCGGTAAACAATTACTTCGATTGAGCGCTTTTTTTTTTTTTTTTTTTTTTAGGAGAGGGGGGGGGGTCTTTCTTCTGCCCTTCAAAGTATGAAAACAATATTAAAAAATAAGTACGAAAAAATGCTTAAAAAATATCATTCAGTTTTATTAAGATTAAAAAGGTGCAAAATGCTAATTTTTTCCGTAACATAAATTATTATAGACAATTAAATAATATTTATACAATGAATTCAAGGGGTAATAAGGGCTTATCTAGACATAAAAGATTTTGAAAGAGCAATATAAAGTTTCTCAAAATCTTGTTTTGAGAATAAGAATAACAATAAACATTCATATTTTTTCCAATCCCCCCCCCCAAAAAAAAGGAAATTTTATTTTGTTCATAAGTTATTCTTTAAAGTTTTATTTTCAAAAATAAGTTATCAGCCATAAAATCTAAATCTAAATTAATATGTGCAAAATATTGTTAAATTAGTGAACTTCAATGACCAGTTGGTTCTTTCATCAAATTAATGTAATTCATTAACTGTTACCATCAATTAAATAATAAATTAATTTATGTTAAGCAACAGTATTAATTAATGCAAAAGAGCACGAAATTAATTGTAATATACAAAAGAACATAATTTTAAAATGATGTAATAGATTTAAACAAAATTTTGATGCATAAATATTAAAAGTATGATGAATTTTTTGCCTTTAATAAAATTGTTGATTTATGTTTTTACATTCAGCTGTTATAAAAATATATTATGTAGAATGGCCTTCTATATCAGATTAAAAAAATGGGGGGAGGGGGTTGCGTAATTGAAATTTAAATCAAAGTATCTAGTTGATTATAAAAAATATATTTAAGCCAATCACAATATAATATATTAATAATAGTATATATTAAGATAAGTATAATCTAAGTTAAGCTAATAAAGAATATAAATTCCTTACTGTTCTTAAAGAAATAAGAATATATATTTTAAATAGAACTCTCATTACCTAGTTTTCAAAAGTATTTTTTATTGATACAAAACCTGCAATATTACATTAAAATTTTGTAGAAACAACAAAAAAGGTTTGAATTTCTTTGCAACTTTTTTTTTAAAAATTGTACTAAATTATACATAAAAATATTCTTTTAAAAAAATTGTCAAAATTAGAGAAAAAATTACATGGAAAATAAACTAGCATAATTGTAAAAGTAATATTTCAAAATGGTGTAAATACATTTTTTGCAATAATATTTTTGAATGATATTGAGGAAAAAATATCGAAATTTTACTTTATTTTTAATTAAAGAAAATTACAGAAAGAAAATCCTTCCAAAGTCCAATAACCTGTCAGTAGAGCACCAACAGACAGAAAACATACATATTCGCACATAGTATCAGTATAAAAGCATCAATAACAGATTTCAAATTATTCCTGACAACTTCAGATCTACTTGAATCTGCATTACAATAAAAATACCAGCTGAATGAATTTGGAATGCAGAATCAAAATTAAACATTCTAATTAGGTTTTTTAAACTATAAAATAACTATTTGGCTACTAATTTCAGTTAATGTAAATGTAGTAATAAAATAGCAAAATGACTTCATTTTGATAAGGAAGAAAAATTTTTAATATTGAGTAATTAATATTGAAGTATGCTTTCATTCCAGCAGTTTTCTAGCAGTAAAAATCATTTTTTTTTACTTTTTCAAAATAAACGACTTCTTAAATCAAGCAGATAATTAAAATACAAGAAGGAATAATTTTATTTCTAGAACGAGAATTGATAGTTTCAAAAATTGGGAAGAAAGAGACTTCAATACAGAAAAACGGAATCGAATTAACCCCTATTTCTATTGGCGATCGATTTTAGTTTCTACTTAATCAGCCCTCCTACATGGTAATTTTACCACTGGAATGAAAATTATTTGGAAAGGAATAAAATAGTGCTTTAAATTGATCTGTAATTCAAGTTAAATTAAACTTTAAATTAAATTTAGATTTCTTTCTTGATTTGAAAAGTGAAATGCAAAATCATAATATATCAATTATTTGGAGAAAACTGTCTTTACTTTTCGTAAGGTGTTACATCATTATATTTATTATGTAACATTACATTAACTATATAAAATTGAGATCAAGGTTCGATTGAAGATTCGTTTATGATTTATTGAAACTCGAATCGATTCAAACGTATAATTTAAGTAGAGGAAAAATTGAGAATTGAGAGTCAACTTAGATGAAATTCGCACTCTCTATCCTATATTATAAACCCATTCTCCTTAATCCTTTTACAATTAACGATAATGTAAATAAAACGCGGTTTCAATTGTCGAAATCTCCATAATTTGGGCTTCTTAAAGTTGTAAGAAATATATATCAAAATATTCTTTTTCTTTTAATATGTATAACACACCGCTGATAATTGAGTTTATTTAAATAAAAAAATATGGTGACGTGAGAACAAGGGGAAATAAATACATGGAAAAAAATATTCATGGGAAAAAAATAGTTTTTTTCAAAGTGTTGCCATCACATTGATTAAAGCTCTAACTGAAAATAAATTAAATCTTTTTGGAAATGAAATCTGCAAAAATATAATTTTCGTCACGTGTCTGTAGGAAATGAAACAAATATGAAATATTATTTTTTCTAAAAAATAAATTCAAGAAAAATTATTTTATGATCTTTTACACTCTCTTTACAGGGTGTTTATTTTGTCCCGGACCCATTTTGATATTTAATGACCCATAAAATAATAAAGATATAAACAAACTTATGGCATTTATTGATGGAATAACTCATATATTTTCCTTTTCAGGTTTGAATATTTTTACTTTTGTAAATATCGTCTGCGCGTGTTTTTAATTTCAGATAATTTCATTTTCCAGTCTAAATATCTGTACTTTTCTAAATATCGTCTGCTTATTAATTGCATTTTTCTCTCTTTTGTTTTTGGCAACTATTGAAATGTTATGTTTACTTTTGATGTGTTTGTTCTATGTAGTACTTTTAAATGTGATGTTTTATTCGAGCGGATATTAAGGAGAATGCATACACCACAAGAGAAAACACAGATTTTATGGTGGTCATAGAGTTCATTTCCAATCAACTAAATCACTGACTTTTAAGAGTTAATTTCCAATCACTTAAACTGACTGATTTATGAAGATTTGAATATCACTATTCAATAAAACAAGGATAATTTTAGATTTTACATCGATCGCTTCAAAGAAAATACGCCAATCAGCGTGCAGGTTTCTCAAGATTAATTGGCATAAGATTATGAAAATGGTGAGTTTTTCTAAATTTTTAACATTTAAAACTTCATAAATAAGTCTTAGTTGATCGTAGAAAATAGAAACATTCATTCATGTATTTAAAATTTGGTGTGTCCAGAATATTTATCAGAATATGATACCTTACTGCATTAAATTTAGACTTCATAATTTTTGAAATATATTTATAGGCAGGAACAAAATATTATTATTGATTTCATTTCAATCCTTTTGAAAGCAAAACTAAAAACTGAATTTTTTACTGAATCTCAGAAATTTTTGTTGAATTATTGTTTGAGATATTACATAAATTATGAAAAATATTTTGTAGTTAACATAAGACTTAAATACTGAGCGATTCTGTTTGCAATACTCACATTCAATAATAATAATAATTAATTAATAACAATAAGGATGATAAATAAAATAAAACGCTTGGTTTTATTAAAAAATATCTTAATATTAATTGCAATTTCTTCATTTACATTTTAAATTAAAGTTGAAGTTTTACCGGAAATGGCAACAAATTAGCAAAATATATATACTAAATTGAACGAAACGATCTAAACAGTATAAGTTTGGTATGACTATCAAAATTTGAAGATTAAAAATGTTTTGTTTGAAAATCCTTTAAAAGACCAGTTACTTAAAATATTTAATTGAAAATTGTAGCGAGTGGTAATACTGGCGAACCGGCTGGTCGCCAAAGGCGGCTAGTGGAAAATAAAAATATAATTTTAAAGTTTGTAACGTGTATTAAGAGGTGATGGTCCTAAACTGTTCGTAGAGGATTGTCTATATAAGTAAAATTGTAAAAACTTTAAATTTCCTATGGCAACGCTCTTTTCGATATAATGAATAGACTGTTCACGGAAAAATTATGACATCTTAAGATATCTATAAAAGAATTTCTTTTATTTTTGTGACTTTTTAAAAGCATCTGTAAAGTTACAGCCTACGTATTAAAGTCGATTGATACTTCAAGCATGACAGAATATTTACAGTGAAAATTTCTAAGAGAAGTTTGATTCCTTTCCGCTGATAAATATTCAAAAACTTTGAAAGTTGTGTTTAAATTGCACCTAAAACTATATCGCCATTATGCTGAAAATATCAAATTGGAAAGTTTTTTTGTATGAACGAAAGAAATAAACTTAAACATATTTTTTATTACTTAAAAGAAATTTTAATTTTAGTGTTACAATTTATATCTTACCGAATAGAGAGAGAGAAAAAAATTACTGATTTTTATTATTTTGCATTATATTCCTGAATTTCTTTATCAGTACATGCTATTCCTATTATCATTGTTTACAACTCATAAATAGACATGAAGTGATACAATACTTTATTTTAAGAGTATTTTAAAAAAAGTATTTCACTTTATTCACTGATGAACGCAGTTCAATTTTTATACATGCTTTATCGGTAATTTAGTATTCTGTACAAATTCTTTTTGATTGCCAAAGATTTCGTTATATGAAGACACATATATAAAATATATGCTTGTAACTGACATAGAAAGCTAATCGCTGTGTATCATTCTAAATATCCATTCAATTATTCCTCAACTTCTTGATTTCCAATATTGTTGCACTTTTGTAAGCTATTATTCCTCACGTATTTTGCAACTTCTGATATGAATAGAAATTTAAATGCAGGTATTATTATAGGAATAATTATTATCTATACAATTACGAAAATAATTATTTCCTAGGATGTCTTTAAGAAGCACCCAGTTTAAGAATGGAAAATTTATATTAAAACTTTTCTGATTAAGCACAGCAAATTGAACTCAATAAAATTGGTTTTTATCAACCAAATATGGACAAATAAAATCAATAAAACAGAGTTACAAATCGTAATAATAAATCGAAATGTTATTTATCAAAAATATCACCTTCATATCTAAAAATTTGACAATAGACATAAAATTAAATTTTTCATTTGTTCTTGAAAGTTTAAAATTCTTTACAAAAGAACATAACATAACGCCATCCTGTGCCCCAGGTGCCTATAACACTAAGTTATCTAACCAGTTGGATGAGCACAAGATCGAAGGGAAAAAAAAAAAGAAAAGAAAGAAAGAAAATTGTTGATAGAAAGAAAGAGACGACAGACCATCCAGGGTTCTCCAGAAAGAATCCCATCAGTGTCAAATCCTACACGACTGTATTTAATTTTTTGGTGAAGTAATAACTGGATGGAGGGGACAAGAATGCTTAAACAAATGGTGACTTTGAGTTGAACTTACAGGGAAATGAGATTACTAACTGAACAAAAAATTATAAATTACATTGAGAACATCTGTATGGTATGTATAAGCATATAAATAATCAATGAGGAGTCAGAAATCTGTGGCGTCCATCTGAGTCCTATGGTTTTGATTTCCTTCGTGAGAACTGCACTTTTGAGGAACTTTTGAAGTTATAATTTCGGCTGATTTTGACTAGTGGCATTTTGGTCTCGGCTATTGTGTAGTCTTGAAGAGGTCTCGATATTTATGAATATGATTTACTATGGAGTGGATCTTGCCGCGTGAAAGGGTATTCGATGCAATTCTCTTGTACCATTCTTCCTCGAGACTTGTTTCTGGCTTTCTCATGTGCCATGAGAGAGTCAGTAGGCATTCGGTGGCATAGTGAATTGGGGATCCTATCTCCCCACAGCTACAGTAAGGAGAGTTGGCCAGATGGAATCTGTGTAGGTATGTCGGGAATGGGCCGTGCCCAGTGAAGAAAAGGACATCCGCTCTGTTCCAGTTGGCCGCGTAGAGAGAAACTTTCGGTATTATGTTGAATATGGAGCGGCCTGTTTCGCCTTCTTCCCATTCCTTTAGCAGTCTTGTCATCATATCGGTTTGGAGGATGTTCTTCAGATGACATCTTGGAAGCTTCATTACATTCCGATCCTGATTAGAATTGAATTACCCGCTGTTTTGGTTAGTTTGTTCGCCGTTTCATTCCTTCATAGCCTACATGTGCCTTGATTCATGAGATTTTAATGTGAGGATTTACAAGAAGAAGGGTGAATGTTTCTCTTGCTAACTGGCTATTGGATTTTGGAGAACTTGAGGCTTTTATACTGGCTTTATTGTCGACGTAAATAGTGACTGGATCTGATGCAGGAAGAGAGGTTGCGTATTTGACTTCTCTATTGAGTGCTAGTAATTCAGCTTGGAAGACCGTGTTTTCTTTCAATAGGCTGGTTAACCACTGGTGTATAGTCACTGCATCCTGCATGACACAAAATGCCGCCCCAACTCCTGCTGAAGATTTTGATCCATCTGTATAGACCAGAGTACTAAATTTTGAGACCCACCGTCTTCCAACGAAATTTGATGTGCTTGGAGATGTTTGGAAGGATGTGACGTCCAGCCCGTAGCTCTGTGTTCATACTCGTATGGGCTGATATGTGGCATATCATGTACGATTCCACGGAGTCTGTACAGTTCAGTCATTCTTGCCATCATCTGAAGCTGTAAATGAAGCGGTGACAAGCCAAGGATAACCTGAAGTGCTGCAGTAGGCGTAGTCTTGTATGCTCCCGTAAGTGCTAACAGAAAGCCTCTTTGGATGGAAGAGAACTTTCTTGCTAACCTTTGGGTGGAGGCACCAAACTCCTGCTCCGTGTGCAATCATACTTTCAATGACTGTCCTGCACAAAATTTTTCTCTGCCGAAGTGTTATTCCCCAGGATTTGCCAGCTACTTTGAGAAAATTGAATTGTTGCTATTGCGCTTTCAATGCTAAATGCTTGAGGTGGGTATTCCAATTCAATTTATCATCAATATGGACACCTAGTTATTTAATGGCGTGTGTCTGCTTTATTCTTTCTCCCTGCCAATAGATTTTGGGTCCTGCTACCCATTTACTAAAAGGAATAACGGAATTTTCTTTTGTTTTGGCTTTAATGACCAGAACAAAAGCATCGGCGAATGCTTGGATAGTTGTATGGGCAGACCAGATTTTATTAAGCAGATCTTTCGCCACCAAGTTCCACACTTGGACCACTGCACGATCCTTGGGGGCAGCCTTGTTTCTGTTTTCTTATGGCCCAGCCTTCTTGTGTGTTGAGGATTATTTTTCTGGCATGTAGCAAGTTTTCAAAGATGTTTCTTAAATTTTGGGGACATTGGAGTTTATCTAGCTATTTAACTATTGAATGGTGTTGGATATTTTCAAATGCCCCTTTGATGTCCACTGAAAGAACCAGAATATTGTCTTTTTCCCTTTTTCCATCATTAATTTTTTCTATAAGCCTTTTAAGAGCAGCATCTATGGATTTTCCTTCACGGAATCCAAACTGGTTATTGTTGATGAGTTTATTTGATTCTAGAAAATAAATAAGACGCTGTGTGAGTAATTTTTCTAGAACTTTTCCTATAGTAGGCAAGAGAGCTATTGGTCTGTAAGTTGGTAAGTAAGTATTGGTCTGTGGCTAGTTTAGGGTCTCTTCCAGTTTTTTGAAATAGGATGATATTGCTTATTTTAAATGGATCCGGGAATTTTTCTAGTGAAAGACATTTATTAAAATATTCTTTAAAGAGGGTTGGGAAATTTTTGTTTATTATTTTTAGAATTAGATTATTAATACCGTTATATCCTAGTGCTTTTCCATGAGAGAGATTATCAATGACCTGTGCTATTTCTTTTTCAGTGAAAGGGCAATCATTAGGAGTGGAGGTGATTTCATGTGTTAAAAGATGTAGTTGAATTTGGGAATGGAAAAATTTGTTCTAATATATCCTGAGCTGTTTTCTGGTGCCGTCCTTCTGGATTGATATTGTGCAAGACTGTTAGTTGAGATGGATGAATTGTTTTCCTAAAAGCAGCTTTAAAATGTTTCCCATATGGATTTGCAGCTTTTCAGTGCAAAGATCTTTCCAATTAACGCTTTTGGCTCTCTTGACTTTCTTCATATATTTTTTGGCTTCTGTCTTCCACTGCAAATATTTTTCTTATCTTTCTTCCGAACTTGATCTTTGGTCCCTTTGCCTCAATGCCTTAATTCTTTTCTTTTCTTTTCTATTTCTAATTTATCTGTCCACCATGTTGGGTTTTCAGTCAATGGCTGTTTCTTTATTTTAAATGCCTTGTTGCAGGCTTGAATTATTGTTGCTTGAAGAAGGGAGGTAAATTCATTTAGTTCTTGTTGGGTATTGCAGTTCTTGATTATGTTAATTAGTTCTTCGACATGAAACTGAAACTGTTTCTGGAATTTGTTATGGTTTTCATGGAGGGTTTTGAACCTATTGAAGATGTGGCTAGTAATTATTCTTCTTATTGTTGTCTGTTTTTACAAAAAAACATAAGAACAACTCTTAAACAAAATTATTTAACAAATCAAGATTGTTTATATAACTAAAGACAAATAAAAAAATTATCGTAAATATTTTATAAAAGGTTACATTTTTTTGTTTTCTATGTATAAAATCTTCTTAAAAGTTGCAATTTAAAAATGAATTTAATTCAAAATTTTATGTAGTTTGTTTATTATTTTCAAATGATGCACTTTTTATGATTGTACGATGAACGATGTCAAAATAAAGCTGGGCAACTCCTTTTTTTTCCGCCTAAATGTACATAACGCTTGTTTTTGATTAATGTTGGTTGAGAATAGTTAAGAGTATAAACGGGATAGAACCCATGATTTCCGATTCTTATATTCGTCAAACACCCCATATATTTTTTTAATCTATTAAGCCACTATTGGATACTCAATAAAATGCATCACTATTTATTTTAACTACATAATGGAGCATTTGGGATTATTCAAAAACTTTTCAACAAAAAAAAAGGACCATGATAGGAAATGATTAAGTAAAATTCGAATAATTCAAAAAAGTTTAATGTAAATCGTGGTTTTCGTATAAAAAAGAAGGCGTGAAAACAAATTTACCGTATTTGAGCAAATAGTAAGTAAAAAGTAATTATTAACTTCTTTATAATTAGAAACAAATTTATGAGCTACAGAGTGCGATAATAAAGGAAAAGATAAAATATATAACCTTGACACAGTATTTATTCCGGGCATAAATTTGACCTGAATGATTAAGATGATTGCGCTGATAATATTCATTTGATGACCACAACTTCGGATTCGTTGCATTACTATAAATTGTTGGTGAAGCTCTTCATCGATATTTAGCTCAATGATCTATTAAACGAGCGAAGATGATTATTTATACCCATATTATTGCCTTCTTTAATCCTGTTGCGAATGAGTATGAGATGAATTAATGCTAATGAGATGGGTGAGTAAATTGAGGGTATAAATGCCCCTGGAGCAGGTTTTGAGAGTTACTAATAAAGACAAAATAGGATGCACAGGTTTCAATTTTTACAACACAATGTGATAAAAAGGAGAGGGGGACAAAAATATTCTACGCCTCGGATGTTTTACTCTTGTTATACCACTGAGAAAATCTTGGAAAATGTTGAATGTAATTTCTAGTGAGAGAATTTTAGATGCAGAGAGATTTTGGGTGTTAGTGGGAAGTTTATTTTGAAAATTTATTAGATGAGGTTAATATGCCACGTTAAGTGAATAGATTATCTCTTTCAAAAATTACGATTGCATGGAAGTGGGACGGTTAAAATATAAAATTTTTTTGTAAAGCTCGTATATTTATGAGAAAAATAAGTTTTAAAATAGTTGAAGGGAAATCAAAATATCATGTTTATAATTGAATCCTTGATTCAGAATAAAAATTTCAAAAACCTTTCCTCTTTCTTATAAATGCCTTTTATATGATCTTTCTGAACCAGGAACGCATAAATAATTTTAAATAAAAAACCTAATTTATTTGTGGGAAACATAATTTTGAGTTTTTAAAGTATATTATGCAGCTGATGAGTTTAGTGTTTCCGTCTATCACAAATTAGCTCATTGTTCGTAACATTTCACAATACATTAAAAACCAGAAAAAAATAGATTTCCATTTAACGAAGTAAAATAACGAATTATTTTTTTCTTGTTGAAGCCAGTAAAAATCGAATAATTTACATTATTTATAAGTTACGAGTATATTTTTAAGAGCAAATTAATCATGGTTATTCTTGAAAAACTATGTATGTAAATAACTTTAAAATGTAGCATAAAAGCTGAAATTTCAGTGGTTAGTAAAACCCATTTGTTTTATACATGTGTATATAATAATAAGGAATCAGTAACGCTTGAAAATTCATTTCTATAAAACAGCCAAATGCAATACGTTTGGTTGCTGTAATTGCAATTTTAGAAGAAAAATATCATGCCATTTGTGTCTTTCAATACGTTAAGAAATTAACTGAAAATAATCAATGGAAGAAAAGATAAAATGCATGAGTAAACATATTATTAAACTGTTGATAAAATAATTAGAATATTTACTGTAGTTTGAATAAATTTATTCTATATCTTTAGTGTTTGGACCCGTTAAAATTTTTATCACTTCCAACAAAGAGAAACAGTTCTTTGATTGAATCAGTAAAATCGATGCAGAAAGTCATCCCACAATTTTTTTTCAGAAAAGTAAGAATGCTTACATTTGACCTAGGAATTATTTCAAATTCAATAAAAAAGCAGGAATGAACTCTCCAAAACTTTCTTCCCTACTCTCTAATAAAGGTTTTATTCCCCTCACTTACGCATAAAAATTGTGAACCTTGGAGAAGGGCGTGACCACAATGAGTACTTAAGAGTTTTATTTTCACAGCCTACTCATGAGAATTTTGTGCATCGTAATATAGTAAAGGAATGCGAATATTTATTTAGGATGCCTTTTTTTAGCCGATTCAAGCAAAAATTTGATACAGAACAATTTTAGTAACAAGATCAAACATCATTTTTTTTTCATTTAAGTTGCTTGTTTTTCAACTATCGCATTTACATGCATGCAAGAGTAAAGACCGACAGAAAGCCAAACCGTTGACGGATTTGGTTCAAAATTTGATTTGGAGATGCACTTTAGAAGTTAAATCTGTTTTCTAAATTTTATTTATCTAGCTTGTACTAGCTTGTACTATCTAGCTTGTATTTCCTTTGAATGGATTTCGTTCAATCGTTAAGAATAATAGCATATTTGTTCTGAATGTTTTATCTCGTTTAAAAAATATGAAGTTAAATATATTAATCAAAAATTCGACCTTTAATAACAACCGAAATCGAATATGAACATTTGCAAAAAATTGATTGAATTCCAAGAAAGCCTTTTACATCTGTATTTCTTTCATAACAAAGAAAACAATAAATAATAAGGTAATTATAATTTCAATGGATTTCGTATTTTTTGAATTTATCTTAGAAATTTAATCTCGTTGTGTCTGGCTGAATTAACTAAATAATTTCTGTATGCCAAAAACTGAAGTAGTGTGCAATGTTATTTTGATTTATAATTTTAAGGTTTAGTGTCAATACAAGCCGAAAACTGTTTCCATTACCTAGAAAACAGAATTTCTCACATAAGTAATTGAATTTATTTCCAGCATCAAGTACATATAAATAATTAATAATTTTTATCACCGTTTAAAGCCAGATTCTTTAATTTATGCCTTCATTATATAAAGACTACACTAAAAGTTTCGTTTGAAAAAGAAAATGATAAAGTACCAAAATTTAAAGAAATGTAAAAAATGCACGTAAAATTTATTGAGTCAAAGTTTTGGTGTAAAGTTCTTTTTTAAAGATAAAACTAAGACTTAATAATTAAAAAAAATATGTCCCAACAGAAATATTAAAATATTTTTCCAAAAATTATGCACGTAAAATTTATTGAGTCAAAGTTTTGGTGAAAAGTTCTTTTTTAAAGATAAATTTAAGACTTAATAATTTTTAAAAAAAATATGTCCCAACAGAAATATTAAAATATTTTTCCAAATCTTATAATTTTTTTTTGTTTCTCATTAATTTGTATTTTGCTCCCTTTTCTATAATGGAAGTTCACATTGTATGAGCGACCCTAGACTGAAAGGAAACCGCAAACAAGTCATATATAAAATTTTATTTTCTGAATTAACAAATAAACAAATTTCTAAAAAAAAATACAAATTCTATGAATGATAAAATATCAGGATAACATTAAACTTTCTAAACTTTTCTTAAGTTTGTATTTTGAATATTTTTTTATTTGATTATGCTTCTTCAATTGTTTTATATCATCTACTGTATGTTTCTCTTGGTATGGGAGCAATTTTGTTTGATTTTTGTTTGTATTTCTGTATTTGCTTATTCCCCCATTTTTCTTTGCATTTGTGCCTATGTCTTATATTTGAAATTTATTCTACTATCAATTGTATACTGACTTACATCTGTATATCTTATATCTTATAGTATACTTTTTGGCACACAAGGAGTTTATATATCAAGAATTAAAAAAAAAACATTACACTCAATCAAGTGTAATCGGGAGATTCTTATATGTTTCACTATACTCACTTAGTAAATAGAATATTTATATAATCGTACATATGCTTCAATAATATTTTGTGCATGTATAAATTCCAAGAAATCTAGAGTCACATCACTTAAATACATACTTATCAAGTTATTAAAATAAAAATGTAATTACATAAAATAAATCATTAACACGTTAAAAATGTGCTGCAATTTGAAATTAAATTGGCCATCTTATTAAGATATCTTCATAATGTATACTGCCTAGGGCCGCAAAGTATCTAAATCTGGTATTAATTAACATTAAAGAAAGTTTCATAATACATATTTACAAGTGATCATATTTGAAGAACCAAGTTTCAAACTGATAAAAACATTTTGAAAGAGCATATTAATGGATTAAAGAGGATCATTGCAGACGTGTAAAAATAAAGATTATTCATGTTCAAGTGAAAAGTGATGAGAGTAATTGAGACTACTGAAATAATAGAGAGGACAGGTTGCTATATAATTTGAAGAATTATTAAAACTTGTTACAAATTTTCATAAAAAGGTAAATTCTTTGTGATGGAATATCAAGGATAATTACTTTCAGAAAACTGCCGCATCCAAACCATAAAATAAAGTGCAATTACTGACATCACTCACACTTCGAAAACAAGGGCTTTTCTAGACATAAAATCGTAATAATAATTGTATACTTATTAATTTTTGTTTGTTGAATCAAATTTTAAAACCCTTGTGTGTATTTTAATGAAGAGCTTATAGAAAGAAAATTATAAGTCAAAATGAAATATTCTTCAAAATATACAATTTGATCATTTGCCTCGTTTAATTAACTAGGAAAATAATTAATATTAGTGAACTTTTAAACACGTGCTTTTTGTTGGTTTGGAATAATTCATTCTAAGGTTAAAACTTCGTTTTATCTTATAGACAAAGCATACATCAGAATTACTTTTGCTAAACCGGATGAATACAAAAAGGCTTCACTTCAGAAGTTCGCCACAGAAGGTTTCTTTCAGGATGTATAATCAGTGTGGGGGCTGCTGGTAACACAATGTCAGGCGGGTTTTTTACTCAGATGCAGAAAAGCAACTGCAGCATTTAACACCAGGATGTAAAGTGATATGGTTCTTATTGGTGATAGGCTTCTTATGCAGCTTGAACTAATTTAGCTAAGCCAATTCTGTGGATCCATAAACTTTAAAAAAAAAATGTTCCAGGAAAACAAAGGATCTGCCACAATCTTCTCGAGGGAGAATCCGGTGTGTTGCAGATGTTCGTAGTGGAGGATTAGAGTTCGAATTGCATTTCATGCACGCAAAAAAGTTAATTCCTCATTCTCAGAAGAAGACATCTAAGTTGGCCTCATGGGGAGGGAAAGGATGGGAAGTTCATTGCAGTCTCCAGTGAACATCATAATCCCACACTGAGTATTTCCTAAATTACGAAAAGTGAGAAGAGAGATCGATCTAGAGAATCTTTGTACTCTTGTTGCTGATGGTATCACGAGATATTATATCATCAGTTTGGTAATCTGTCTCTTGAAATATTGAAAAAGGTAAGTATTTTCACTCTTATATATACAATATAAATATTTTTTGTTCGTTCTATAAGACTCAATTTTTATATATATTGTTTTATAATTGTATTTAATTGTTATAAAAATATTTATGTGAAACAGTTTAGGAAAAAAAAAGGGCCAAGGGTCTTATAAAAGGGCAAGGAAACTTTCTTCGTTATCTATTTGAATCAATAGTTTTGAGTTTGAGATCCCAAAACCCAACATATTATCTCTTGATGACACAATATGAAAAATATTAAGATTTTACGAAGTGTCGAGAAAGGATTGTATACAGAATACTACATTTCTTGAAGAATTCTGCAACTGTAGTATTACGCTCGATATATTTCCTCACAGAAATGTAGCTTAAAACATTGTACCAATTTTTAATGTTGTCTGAGTTGTATTTTTTAAATGACCTCATGGAGAACATGTTTTATTTCTTTAGACTTTGCATATTAAATTTAGAATACTGAGCCTGATAATGGTTTTTATTTCTTATTTAGATTTGCTGTAAAATATTATAAGTAAAACTTTTGATACAGTTTTTTTTTATCCATTTGGTTCAAAATATGATAGAAATTTACAATTTGGGTTTTTAGACAACATACTAAATTCCATCCATCTAACTTGTTTTGTTTTTAAAATCATCGTGTTCACAAACACATGGACTGTATTCTCCCTTTTGACAGGATTGGTCCAAAATTTACTATATGTCTGCAACTTCGATATAAAAAAGCACATATATCCGATTTCCTTCCTTTAAATCGTTGTGAAGGTGATATTAATTGTATTTATATACTGTAAATATAAATACAATTAATACTCTTCAAGCTGAGGGATTTGATACAAAATTTAATTTTAGAGGTTTTAATTTTAATTCCTTTAACTCTCTAATTGATCTGTTTCCACTTTTGCATACTGACAGATATTTTTCGAACTCAAAGTGATTTAAAACGTGGAGATTCAACAAAATTTCGACTTCAGAGTTTTTGATGGTTACAATACTTTCACTTCGCATATGAAAAAGTAAAAAAAGAAGCACGTATCTTTTCTTTATATAACAGAAATCAATCATTTCTCATCTCATGAAAATGAAACTTAATGGTTATTTTTGTAGCTTGGAATGTTAATACTTTGACTATTTGAAGCATGGTATTTCGAACTAAATACTGTTCTAAAAAAGTAAATATTATAGGTGTTAAAGAGATCTTTTTAATGCACCTTTATTAAACTCGTCTTGTTAAATGTTTGTAAAGAAGGAATTTTGTAATATATTTGATAGTTACTTTTTAGGTGAATAAGTTTTGAAATTTTGTATTCTCAATGACAAACTATCATAATTCATTTCTTTCATTTTTTAATATTTTTAAAACTTAATTGCCTGCAGTTAGTCGGTTAATTTATTAAAATTTTGATTTTGTGTTCATAACATCATATGGTAGGGAATTAGAAAAAGAATCTAATTTAAGATTCTAAAATATTTAAAATAATGAATTATAAATTAATGGTTAAAAAGTAGAAAATATTTTAAATAAAAATGTATTGCTGTTTACTACACTAATAAGAGTGTTTTAAAAATTGCTTTGATAAAATTTATTTTAATTTTTAAATTATTTTGATATTTCCTAGTTAACGACTAAGAGAATTAGCAGCTCATATAAACTGGTGTGCAAAACTTAAGCAACAGGTATGTTTTTTGCCATAACTTCACGAGAAATCATCTGAGAGACATGAAATTCAGAAATGAGATACAGCATTTTGTTCTGAAAGAATGACGAAAGCATAGTTGCGCAGAAATGAATACAATGCATACAGTATGGAATTAAACAAAGCGATTCCCAACGCCAGTTGATTTGGAGAGAGGTCGGGATACGGTTTCATCCCAGTAACATCACGGACCGTTTCGGTGGTCCTGGAGTTGTCGTCTGGGGAGACATTATGATGAACGGGCGGACTGAGCTCCACGTTTTCGACAGAGGTTCTGTAACTGGAGATCGCTATTGTCAGGAGGTGATCCTTCCCCATGTGCGTCTGTTCCGAGGTGCCATTGGATCAGACTTCGATTTTATGGATGACAATGCACGGCCACACAGGACTCATGCTGTTGAGGAGCTCCTGGAAAGTGAAGATATCACTCGAATGGATTGGTCGGCGTGCTCCCCTGATTTAAATCCGATAGAACATGTGTGGGATGCTTTGGGGAGACTCCTTGCGGCACGATTACATCCTCCTGGGAACACCCGACAACTTAAACAGATGCTGATTGAGGAATGGGAACTCTTACCTCAAGAACTGTTGGACAATCTGGTGCTGAGTATGGGGAGACGGTGCGAAGCAACCATTGCAGTAAGGGGAGGGCATATCCCATACTAAGGAACATCTGCTTGCTGTTCTTCCTCTTGGACAGACAATCATGTGTAACGATACTATGAGTTCAATAAAGCCATTTTTTGTTTGATTCCATACTGTATGCATTGTATTCATTTCTGCGCAACTATGCTTTCGTCATTCTTTCAGAACAAAATGCTGTATCTCATTTCTGAATTTCATGTCTCTCAGATGATTTCTCGTGAAGTTATGGCAAAAAACATACCTGTTGCTTAAGTTTTGCACACCAGTGTATAATGATTGCTGAAACACTTAAAGCTGATACACATTGATTGTATATTGCACTATTCTCATACTTGTTGTTTTTAATGGCTCTGGTCTAGACAAGCCCATTGACTTTAAGAAGTCAATTGTGGTTTTAAACCAAGGGTACGACTCTTGTTTTTTCAGTAGCGCCACCTAGAGCCAAGCGATCGACTTAGCTACAAACACGTCACAACCCTTTTTACGGGCCGAACTTCATTCATTCAATTCATCTACAGATCGTAATTTGGACCTGAATCAGAAAAAGATCACCCCTGAACAAGTACCCCCAGGGATATTACTCTCGACATGGAGGACTTTGCGACCACGACAGATTTACATGCGCGTCAGCCACCACTCACGCGAGGAGTCTTCAGCCGGCAGGGTTGGAACTCGCAACCCAAGGGACGTGAATCTAACACCCTACCAACCCGGCTATCCCGTCCAATTGTTATACTTGCTTTAATAAAATATTTAGCTCAGTGTTATAACAATTATCTTAGAAAAAGTGATTCTACTATCACTTCTCATTGGTGGATATGTCTAAAATTGTCTTTTAAACTAAATGCATAAAAAAGTATAGAGTTTTCTACATTTTTAAGAAAGTTTATCATGAAAATCTCCTTTGGTATTCAAGAAAAGATAATGAAACCTAAAATTGCTCTTGTATAGTTGAAGGTCCTGCAATGGATGAAGAAAAATCATTCATATCCATGATTTTTCTCAGTCTCTTATAATTTTATTTTAACTTTAAAGGAATTTAATTTTTTTATTTCTGTAATATTTGGAATATCTTTACATCCTACAAGCATTAAAGAAAATTCCTGAGGTTTTCTTAATGATGGCAAATTTCCAACTCCACTACCATTTTCTGTGCATAAAATCATAGTAAAATGTCAATGTTTACTATGATTTTATTAAACTTCAGTTGTTTCATGTTTACAATGATAGAATTTTGTAACTTTCTGTCTTTTTCATTTCATTATATATTAAAGTTTTGAATCTTTGCACATTTGTGTATTCTCGATGACAATACTCTAATTTATTAATTTTAGAACTTAATTATCAATTAATCAATTCATTTAACAATTTTGAATCAAAACCAATTTTAAAAACGGATTTCAATATTCCAAAACATTTACAATATGTAACTATAAATTAAAGACATTAAAATAAAAAATAATTATAACTACAATTTTTACTTTATAGTATACTAATAATTCAATGTATTTAAAAAACTGCTTTTATAAAAAAAAGCTCTTTAATTTTTTTAGTCCTAATTATAATAAAGTTTCATTCCCCTCACAAGATTAACAGAAATATCATTTATTTTTCAAATCAACATTTGAAATTTTGAAGGAAAAGGAAGAATAAAGAGGTAAATGACCTAAACAAAAAAAAAAGTATAGTTATGAAATAATCTCTTCCTTTTCTTTATCATTAAAAATTTACTGAAAATCGTTTTTTTAGTTAAATTACGTTTTTTTTCCCCCAATTCAATGACGATATTTTGAAACATTTTTTCTCTTCGTTCTTCACTGACTTTAAATCTTTTCATAGTTAATTATTAACAAGCTTGCTATTAATACATTGCGATAATTAATCCTCAGTTGAATTTAGAAATCATTTCAAATATCTTTATCACATCGAAACAGAAATAATGAAGTGATTAGTCTTAAAATAGCTAAAACTTGTTCGGTGAGAGAGATTGAAATTCCAGTGCTATTAAATGCGATCTTGCGTAAGGTCATGTAAATGATTAAAATACGTTTTAACAAGCGACTCGTTAAATATGAAAGATCGAAGTCAGTTTTAATCAACTCTGTAGCCGAAGATTTAAATTTTCATGCAACGAATTTCATGTTTTAAAGATATGATGTTTGAAATACGGTCTTCTCTCTGAAATATTTTATGCTGTAAGATATAGTTTAATGATATATGTACAAGTTTCAGGCTTTAGTCTATCAGTTTTTTAGGAGGCACGAATTTGATAATTTATATGTTGATTCTTTAAAATTTAACTCAGTTAATATTTGATTAATTCATAAAGGTACTAATTAACTAATAAATCACGAACTAAATTTTTTATTATTCTATACAGTTCAATAATAGATTTCAAACGAAAAATTAATGCAAATGCTATTTTTTTTTCCTTTTCATAAAATATAATGATTTTAATATTGTTTTTCTTAATTAAAAAACGGCGTTGTCAACTTATTAAACACAGAAAAAAAGGAATAGGATTTAATAATAGTCTTTACGTTTTCAAAGACTATGCTTAAAGAATGTTAAATTAGGTATAACTATTGAAAGATGATAGTATATAATATGCTTTGAAAAAAAGACATGTGTTCGAAAACAATTTGTAAAAAGCGAAATGCAACTTTCATAATTTATATCCTTAGACACTTTTAATTCTGTTGATATGATAATACAATTGAAATGTTAACATAATAAGCATAATGTTGACTCTGAAATCATATTATCATACATTTAACCACGAAAGACGTAATTCGAATTAATTCGTTCTACTTTTGTGTATGTACGTATGAAAATAAAAATAAATTTTTTTTATTTTTATACGAAAAAAAATTCTTTCTTAAGCGGTTCAAAACAAAATTATTTAATAGAAAAAAAGATAATATTATTTGCTCATTTCATTTAAATATAAAGTTTTATCAGATTATATACCATTCCATATGTATTAAGTACATGTATCATCAGTTTTGAGCTTACGATCGTCTTTGTTAAATATAAAATGACATCTCCTACATTCACAAAGGGAGGGGGAAATAAGAGCATTCAATACTTGAGTAAATGGATACTCATAATAATAAGACGTATCATGTAAGCAAGCAAACAAGATAAGCAAGATATTAACAGGCAGTGGTTAGTAATGTTATCTGGTATTGTGCCTTTATAACATTACAAAAGACACAAAGACAGATCTAGTGGTGCATGGCAGGTGGGTTTTAGAATTTATTAGTATGATCTATATGCTTATGTCGTTTTCGTAGTCGTTACTTCCCTTATTTAAGAAATTCCATTTACTTAATTCGAATTTTACAAATCTACTCAGTAAACACCAATTAATGGCAATATCATTGAGAAGAGTGAGTAGTGTAAGAAAATAAAAGCTTTGAAATTCTTTAAATGATTTGATTTATTTTAGATCAATTAGTAACAAAATTGTGTACTTGAGGATAATATAACAATAAAAAATTATCAATATAAATTTTTTAAAAATTAAATTACCTGAAAGTTTAATCTTTTAAGGTTTTCTTTCCAATTTAGAATTCTAAATAATCGATTTGATTTCTTTAGATTACTATTTCGTTTTAATGGAATATGTATTATTGAAGATACCGGGGAGGGGAGGATTCGTAATACTATTCAGGAAAAGATCACACTTTAGTCTGCATTCCAAACCTGTAGGCTTCCACACCACATCAAAGTGAATACGAGTAACTCGGAATAGATTTTAATTTTAAATATCTGAGATATTAAAATCTCTAATACGTGGCAATGATGTAGGGAGTCAGAGACAGTAGTTTAACTACTTGCTATCTTATTGAAAATACTTGGGAAAAGGATCCACAATATCTGCAGAAAAAATGGACTGGTAAATTTACAGGGACGAGAGTAATTCAGTCATAGTGTGATTCGAGGACATGTACCGCTCTCTCATTTTAATAAGCACTTTGCCTAGATATTTAAGCAGAGTAATAGTTATTTTTAGTAACTTCCACTTCTACATTGAAATGATTCGTTCAAGTTTTGGTTATCCGTAATCAAAAAGTCTAATCGATGAATATGTTAAGAATAATATTGAGCACTTTAATAATTTTAATTTCCCTTACACGAAATACGGTACCTAAACATACAAACAACTGCAAATGCCAGTTAGCTCTGTTTAATAAAATGAAAGAGACTGTTTCTAATTTATACAGTATCTGCCAAAATTAAACAAACATTACGAAAATTCTACAATTTATTCAATTAATATTCACTTTCGTATAAGTGGTTATTTGAATAATTACAAAATAAAAAAATAATGGACATAAAGATAGAAATTTAGAAGATAGAAAATAATACAGAACGGCCCAACAAAACCATAAAACATAATACCATATAAAAACAATATAAGTAATAATGTGCCATAAATAATTACAGTGATTCAAGAGGAAAGACAAACAAAAGAGTGAAACGTATATTATTTGGCCTCATATTTTAACAAATAACTCTCATGTAAATAAATCGTATCATTCTAATAGAAATAACCTAGCAACCAAAAATTATTTAATCACAGATTTTTTTAGATATAAAGAAGAATATTGCTGTTTAATATTAATTCTTTTCTGCTATAAACAAATAATCATTTCTTTTTGTTACAATTATTTTTTAGGCCAACATTTTTTTCCCCATTTCATAGTTCATCTGGGCTATTAGTGATTCAAATGTTAAGGAGAAAAAATGAATGAATAAGTTAATTTTTAAAAATGAAGGAATGATTAAGTAAGTAATAAAAACATTTTAACTCTTCTATATCACTTGCAGTACGTTTATGGATATAGCAGAATTTTTCTACTCTTACAGTTCTAATGTCAGACTAGTTTAGCATTAAAGTGATTTTTATATAACTATATATATTTTAATTTATACGAAAAGAACAAGTGGTAAGCTCTATGATTCATAATTTCAAACAAATGTGAGTAATAGTAAATTCTTCTACTATTTCTTTTATGCCAAATTATTTATTACTAAATTTTCATATTTAAATTTTTCTCAGTAGACAGCAAAATTCTCTTATATTGATAACGGCACTTTCTTGTCAAAATTATTTTCTTCTTGTCCTACTTACAAGCAGAAATTCATGCATGAATTCTGCATGCATCATTATTCCAGGAAATCTGAATAAAATCAAAGGCTAAAGAAAGCAGAAATATTTCAAGTATTAAAGTTACGTAAGGAGTTACGTTAGTCTTGCAACGCTCAGGAAAATGGCTTGTTTTCTTATTCTTGCCACTAATATCCAATTTTTATTGAACTTTCTACTTTCGCAACGCCATATCCGCCAAATGAAATTGAAGGATTACAAATGGCAAGGCTTCGATTAATTTTCTTTAATTATTTTAATACCACTTGGTCTAATATATCTAGCCAAATCCATGATGATTTAAATACTCATCATAAAGAAATAAAATAACTTCAGTTGGGAAAAGTATGAAAATCCGAGTTAGCTTCAACTCATAGGACCACGTTCATCGATAACTTTAAAGAAAAACTGGTCCACATTTGATTTTCTCTGAGCGAAAAACTAAAAAAGAAAGAACCTTCATATATCCACTCACGGCATCAATTATCTCCAAAAGCGCATAACGGTCAAGCAGTTTATGTATATTGTTGAATAAAAACAGAGACGTATAATACAACACGTAATCTTCATTCTCTTATTAAACTGAACTCTCTGTATGACATTCTTTTCTATTTCACGGATCACAGATCCAATGAACCCATTTATCTAGTAAACAACAGAAAATCTGTTTTATAGAATGAGGAGAAATTTCGTGACCTTGAAATTGTATTTCATTTATTATTTTTACTGAAATTCTGCCTAACGAAATATTCATTACTTGTGCTCTTCTGGGTAATATTGCCGCATTGAAGAAAGACTGTTGAATTTCTATGGCCGAATGGTCATGGCACTGGTCTTGTGATCAAGAGACCTGGGCTCGAATCCCGCTAGAGACACTGAGATAAATGGTATATGTAAATACTTAATTCCTTGATTTTATGTTTTCCTTTATTTCATGTTCCAGAAGATACTGGACATTTCTTTAGTTTACCAGACAAGTGTTCTGGACTTTTCTTACTGTCTACAGAAGAGTATTCTGGAACTTTCTCTGCTTATATAAAAGCAGAAGATTTGTCAGTTACTGTATTCTCAGTTCTGAGTTCAGTTAATAAATTGGTTTAGCTCTACCTCTTGTGTGTGTCATTAAGTTCCATACTAAAGTATCTACGTGACAATATAATCTTTCAGAAAATTCTACATTCTTTAATATTAACCTATTCGATTTGTATGTAGATTATTTTGACAGAATTTATTAAAACAATAATTTTCAATAACAGACGGATGCCCTAAGAATAAGATATAGAGATATTAACATTTTTTCAGTCAAATACTCAATTATGTATCATCTTTTCAGGCTAACGTAGCTTTGATTATTCATTATGTTAATCAGCCTTCAAATCCTTGCCATCGTAACAGAAATTAGATGGTTCTGCATTATCTTTTTCTGTGGATTATTTTCAGATCCCCCGTCTCCTCTAATTTCTCAGTGACATGAATATTTTTCATTGCTAATTTTTAAGATGTTTTGTAACTTTAATAAGGGTTTTTTTTTTGCTTTTTATTATGAATTTATTTGCCAAAGAAAAACTGAGATATTAATCCAAAAATCTGTTGAATTGAGCATATTTGTCCTTAGCACAGATTCAAATTGAGAATATTTAATTAATATTTCACTGATACTTATTATGTTTCTACAATCAATGAATCAGTTGAAAATCATAATTTCATACTAAAATCTGCTATCCTAGCTACCGTTAATATCAGGGACAAACCAGGTGAAGTCTTAATTCCCGGACTTTCTCGTATATTTTCACTTTTATGGCTTGTTTTTAACCCAGCTTCGCCATATAATGATGCCTCACTGACTATATGGCGCATCACTGTATTTCTCACCTTGAAGGACAGAAGAGTCTTTTGTCCCTATTGCGTTGAACGTTAATAAAATAGACTGATTCTTAATTACGACAAATTTTTAAAAATAGATAATTAAAAGG
This sequence comes from Argiope aurantia, assembly GCA_026543865.1. NCBI lineage: Eukaryota > Metazoa > Arthropoda > Arachnida > Araneae > Araneidae > Argiope > Argiope aurantia. Next base: position 206,974 of record JAPMOR010012891.1, read on the forward strand.
TTCATTTTCAACTCATATTGTTTAATGAATTTTGGAAAGACGTGAGTGTTGGAATTGCACAAAAAAATTAGCTATTTATTTGAACTGTGTTCCTTTTCTGCGGATTGTGAAGAAATGATTTGGTAGATTTCGGAATGGTATTTTTCACTGGAAGATTCACCAAGACCATGACGTTTATAGCGGTATTGTGAGAGCGTTAGTGGAAGAAAACTCTAGAATTATAACTGAGGGAATTACAGAGAAGCCGAACATTGATCATTCAACCGCATTTCTCCATTTAAAAACGCTTGAAAATGTTTTCAAGCTGAGAACCGCATTTCTCTCCGAATATCGTTCATTTCTATTCTTGCACGTTACAATAAAGTCTTTTTCGAGCCGTGTGGTAACAGGCGATGAAAAGGGTATTTTATATAACAATGTTCAGCATAAAAAAATAAGGAAAGTGTAGAAGTTATCGCAAAGGCTGAGTTGCACACTTTAAAATTGTTGTTGTGTGTTTGATGGGACACCATCGGAATTATTCATTCATACTCTAACGTAGTGAAATGACCATATTCAAACACGAATACTATGAACAACTCACAAGACTAGGTACAATTATTTGAAATAAACATTTGATCTGGCAAATGGAAAAGGTGAAATATTCCTCCACGATAATACCAAGTCATATGTTGCATAATAAATACTGAGAAAACTGAAAAAGTCGAAGTGAGAAATTCTTCAACACACCACATATTCTTCCGATCTTGCGCCATCTGATTACCACCTATTTAGGTCTTTACAGAATAGCTTAAATGCCAAAAATTTAAAGTCAGATGAAGATGTAGAAAAGTAATCCCTCGTTCTTTTTTCAAGAAAAGCCAAAATCATTCCTCGAAAATGGAATTGCCAAACAATTAGATCAATGGGGATTTGTCTAACAGAATAATGGAGATTATATTCTTGATTAATAAAGTTATATTGTCCAAATTTCATTTTCTTGAAGGTTATCAATCGATTGGCCCCGGACTTTTGCAACAATCTGATATAATTTTGTGTCGAGACCATATACCAAATCTCATTTACCCCATTGCTTGTATCTTTGAATTATCATATTCACATGAACAATTACAAATAAATAAACTTACAGTTCACCTGTGGACAGATTCAGAAGAAAATTGGACTCAGATCTACAATTTTAGTGTAAAAATCTTTTATCAAAATTCTCCCATCTATCTTAATGCGTTTTTGAGTTTCCAAATTTACACTTGCAAGCGCAGACAGCCAACCATTTGAAAGACCAAATATGATACAGATCTTCAAATTTGGTGTAACGACCTCATAACAAATAATTTCATTTTGCAGTTCTTTCCATTTTGTAATTATCGTGTTTACGGACGGCTATGCATACAGATTAATATAATTTATAAAATAGTTATTTTAGATTCAGGAAAATAGAAAACGTGGAGATCGTTGAAATCTCTAGAGCGAAATTTTTGATAATTTCATTACTTTCTCTTTCTGTACTTCTGCACAAAAAAGTAAATATATAAGATTTTTCAAAATTAAGGTAAAATATTTCTATAATAATTAACTGATTACAATAAATATTTATTTATTATCGAAATATTAACTGTTTTTAGAATAAATTCGTTAAGTTAATTGAGGCTAGAATCCTTGTTTTTCAAGGGCTAAAAATTGATGAGTCTGGCCATCGTAATTAGTGAAGTTTAAAAGCCTATCCGAAAAGGATAATTAGCATTATACTTTGACAAGTGGCTATAAAGTGCTTACATAAAGTTTATAGAGCCATAAATTTGAAAGGGCGGTTGTTTATTTCAAAAATTTAATGAGTTTTTACCTTTTTAAAGTAATTTAAGTGATCATGTCACGTGTGAAAATGTGAATAACAAGCCGGTTTTTAGTGGCGCAGAAGAATGATAAAAATTTGAAAACACTTTACTTTCTACAAATCTTAAGAAACTGATATAAAATAATACATTGTAGTTGTATTATTGTATTTGTATATTGTATTATTGTAGTTTCCATCGAAAGTTATAGAGTTTTTAAATTTTTTTCCGTGAAAGTTGTTATAGTGTTTTTAAAGCCAAGTGACTCATAACAATGATGTAATTCAACTTAGTTTAGATAAATGTCCCATTTTTAAGTTATTCGGGAAGAGATATATATAATTTTGAGACATGAATCAAAAGACAAGGACATAGTTACCCCTTCTCCACATTACACCATCTCTATGAATTTAACATGTACCAAGTTCGATACACGGGAAATCAACTAAAAATTTTTTTAAGAAGTGTCAGTAACAGAACGGAAAATATGCTTTTCGGCGATAATGTAATGATTTATTTAACACTTTATAAATAATGTAAGAATTTTTTAAAGTTTACTTTAACCAATACTGCTTACGTTTATGTTTAGAAATAACATATCGTAGAATAAAATATTATAGGAGCTCTCTCCATAAGCTTTTCCTAAATAAATTGTTAAGAAAATGTTGTTTCAGTTTGCCTTCAACAATACTTTTATTCTTTTGACGTCGTTACTACATAAACAAATAAAAGCGAAGAAACGAACGTTATCGAAAGTAAAGTATCATATCACTTTCCGTGTAGCATTTTTGATCAGCTAATTCATACTTAAACTATATTTTGTGTTTTTAAATAAAACAGATTTAAAACTTTTTTTTTCAAATTCTGCCTTTCAGTTTCGATTTCTCGTTAAATAAATTTATTTTTTCTGGAAATGATTAATTTACAATATCAGTACGGAGAGAGTTTAATAAAGAGAAATAAATCGTCCCTTTCAAAAAAATTCCGATTTAAGCTCAAAATGCTTTAATTTAATTAATGCATACGACAGAAAAGTTTTTATGTCTCAAGTGACTCTCAAAATATGCATATTAGGAGAATAAAATGAAACTTTGATACTTCTTCATTAAAAAGCATTTTGTCCATTAAGAAACTACTTTAGTACTTATATACAGAATTTTAAAGCATTTTCTCTGTATAAGAATTGATGGTTTAGAGTTCAAAATTTCTTGTGAAATTTTTTCTTTCAGTTTCATTTATGTTAAGTAGCCTTTTGTTAATTCTTTCAAATATAATGATTTAATTTAAATTCTTTTAAAATTTTGTTAATAAGATATGACATTATAACAAAACTGCGGGGGAAAATGTATTTCAAAATAATGCTCTAATATTTTTTTTTCAGTTCACAAACAAAGAAAACGCATTTTCATTATTCTTATACAAATTCATTGGTTTCCTTTATAAAAGCCATCAATTCAATGAAGTTTGATAATTTTTCTTTAATTCTAATTTTTTATTAAAAGAAAATTTAAGTCTCAGTCTCCTTTGCAGTAGAAAAAGGATTACTTTGTTACAAAAATTGTTACTTTTGAAGCAAAGATATTAGAATGGCAATTGCAAATTTCTGGAACCAATTTGTTGCTCAGCAACCGATAGATGAATGGAATTTCTTCCATTTATGAAATGTGACGCATCATAAAAAAGTTTAAATATTATAAGCTTCACTTAATTTCCTCAATAATTTCAGTTTTTATAATTATTTTTAGTTTTTTTATATAAAGAACATTTTTTTCATTGTAAATTAGTTTAAAGCTATTTGTACTGAAGTAAAAAGGTATACTACATTAACTCAAAAAAAAAAGCCAATAGCACTTTTTAAAAAGCAGAATCGTTTTTAATAAGGTGTCTTTTTTTATTTATTTATTTCAAACTACTCGAAAAAGAGAGAAAATTTTTTTTAAGGAATCTAGACATATGATTAATTTTAGGTTTATTACCATCATAATTCAACTGAAATATAAAGATTAATGTATAAATAATTTTTTAGAAATTTCTCAGGGAGCCTGATGTTTGTAATAAAATTTTTGATTTATGTGTTGTGTTGTGGCTTATTCCACCTGGTCAACAGTAACATCAAACCAGGTCCCACGAACGCTTTCAAACAATGTAGCACAGCCTCAGGACTCGAGAACAGCTGGATTTTATTGAAACCGATGCAGGCCAAAATGTGGGCGGGAGCAGCTTGAGTCGCATTGCATTTGGGACACAGGGGATAAACTTTGATGCCCGTCACATGACGTTGTACACGAGTCTGTCCACTTCGAAATCTATCGAGAGTTATCTGATCGCGCCTGTTGCCAATCCCAATTAAAACAGCACCAGGGCGACTTTCCGCATACCATTCATGCCCGTGAGCCCTCCTACAAGAAGAACAAATATCTTGCCTGACCCGGGTGGCGATTTCTGAAAAAAATAAGGCAGCCACCATGAGCAGTATCCTTAAGGCTGCCCTCTCGGGCCAGACCATCAGCAATTTCATTTCCGTGCACATTCACATGCGACGGAACCCACTGAAAAGTGATCTTAACATTGGTAATCAATAGATTCAAAAGTCGGACGATGTTCCTAGTTGTGCAATATCCATGCCTCCACCATTCAGATAAATGCTGAATGGAGATTCGGCTGTCACTCAGAATCCAAATGTCAGTGCAAATACTCTCAGTTATGGAAAATTTCAAAGTATCCTCAATAGCTATTAGTTCTGCATGGAACACTGAGCAGTTGTCGGGGTTTCTTACACAGTCTTCACCCATGCTACCGTCAGTATAGATCTGAAACGCATCACAAAGGATTTTATCGATAGTCTCCAAAGCAAGCTGTCTAATATATTCCGGATGATGCGTGCTCTTGTTAGTGTATGAGCTCAATTCGGTCTTGAAAAAGACTCGAACATAGAATGAATCAGCAGCATCCATACCACAAGCTAGTGAAACGGATTCTACTTCATTATGCAGCCAACCCCCACTTTCAGCATGGCTAAGCAGACTATTTCTCTTGAGGCGACGATTATTACTCCAACTGCACACATAACTAGACGTTTCGTGCTGGTCACCGTAACTGATGAGTTTGGCAAAGTATTTAGCTAAGAGGTATTTGCTACGTAATCTGAGAGGTTGCAAGTCAGCTTCATACAATACAATATCCGTGGGCCAGTGATTACTCTGGAAGCAGAGAATTGAACCCTTTCTAGTTTATCGAGATTTTCAGAAGAAGTAACCTGATAGACCTGTACACCATATTCAAAGATGGGACGAATAAGGGCAATATAAGTATTTCGAAGGGTCAGAGCATCTGCTCCCCAGTCTCTATCAGAAATGTATTTCAAAATTTTGTCGCTATTTTCCCCTTAGAACCAAGTTGTTATATGGGCATGACCAAGAATCTCCTGATCTAAGATGAATCCCAGATATTTGGGATGTTTTTCACAATTCAGTCGTCTACCCAGTAGATAAATATCAGTCTCATAGTTGTAAAATTGTCTATTGGTGGTAAAAATACTTGAAACAGACTTTGAGGGATTAAAAATGATTTTATGCTCCGCAGCAAACTCTTCTAGCCGAAGAAGGAAAGAATTAACATTATTCTGAGCAGTAGTTAAGCTTATATCGCTACTCCATATTATTATATCGTCAACATATAATCCCATACAGTGATCATAATTGGCCTCAGCCTCAATTCCAGCAATAATCAAAGAAAACAAAGTAGGGGTGAGCACTGTGGGATACCCTGTCTCAATCTAAATTTTCCTGACAAGGTATCTCTGAACTTCACTCTAATGTACCTGGCCTTCAAGAAATCAGCAATCCAAGGCAGAATTCTCTCCCTTAACTTAAAAGTACTGTAAAGTTTGCAAACAAGCTTGTACTTCCAGATCCTGTAAAAGGCTTTAGATAAATCAAGAAAGGCAGCCCCAGTATGATTTGTGGGTTTGAGATTGTGGGCATCCCTAACCTTCTGGCTAAAATATAAAACCTTATCCATCGTGCAATGACCATTCCTAAAACCAAACTGTTCGGAAGGAATTAAATTGTTTTCATAGAGATAGTTAGTAAGCCTACGAAGGACAATCCTCTCCATGAGTTTGCACGAGATGCTAGTAAGGGCAATTGGCCTATAATTGTTAGGATCATTAGCTGGTTTATCTTGTTTTCTAATAGGAATGATAAGGGTTTCTTTCCAATCCCTAGGGAGCTTTCCATGTTACCAGGAGGTATTAAAAATATCAAGGAGAAAACTCTTGTTCAGTTGACTCAAATTGATTAACATTTGACCATGAATACCATCCATTCCAGGCGATTTATTAAAATCATCTCACGAAAAGCGATTTCCAGCTCATTCATTATAAAATCCTTGTTAAAAACAGAATTACAACCACTGGGATTACAGTGGCATTTATGAATAAAATCTCTTGCTGATTTTGCAATCAGTTTGTCTTCAGAGTTAAAAGAAAGTCTGATCTCTTTCTGATAATGTTTACCCAACAACAAGTTAGCAGCTTCCTTGTCACTACACAAAGAGCCATCAGTGTAGTAAAAAGTATTTTTTTTCCGACTTGGGACTGCATTCTATCAATGTTCCTTGCCAGTTTCCAAAGTTTTGTGTTAGAAGTATGTGAGTCAAAACCTTTACACAGGCTATTCCAACGCTCTCGTCTGATATCTGAATACGGGTGCTTAATTTTTTCATTAATCAAGTTTTAGTTAGACTTAGTGACGGGAGGCTGAGAGGACAAAAAATCTCTCTGTAAAGCATTTCTCTGATGTAAAAGAGGCAAGAGTGCCTCACTATTGTGGAAAAAGTTAGGTTTATATTTTTCCCTATTGCCTCTGGGAATAGGGGTGTGCTTAATATAGAATTCCTGAAAAGCCGCCATTTGATGTCAAGATCGCAAAGGGGCACAGCCCCAGACAACGAACTATCCAAAGAGGTCTTGAAAGAGCCTTTTGAAAATTCCAAAAAAGGGCATTTCTGCTATTTGGGGTCTTGTGCAGGTGACCAAGCTCTATGAGTACAAGCAAATGGTCACTCCCGACCAAATCCAGCGCAGTCCAGCTACAATTTGAAAATATATCTGGACTCTTAAATGCAACATCTAAAGCATCATGACTGTTATAGCTATATGAGCAATAAGTTGGTGTCCCGTCATTCAGGACACAAAATGCATTGTCCTCCAACAGGTTTGGAAGGTCCTTGCCTCGATCATTAGCAGCCGAGCTTCCCAAAGAGGATGCTCAGCATTAAGATCGCCCGAAATAATTGAGGAATCAGTGAGCGTAGAAGTAAAAATGTCCGTAGGGAAGTCCAAGATCGCCGGGGGGCTGGTACGTATTGTAGATGTTAATACAAATGTTATTCCTTTTAACTTTTACGGCTTGTGCCTCAAGCTCATAGTCCTGAGAAGAAAAGAGTTGAACACATTCAAAATTAATATTTCTAATAAGAAACATTAGACCACCACCGCCTTTATTAAGTCTATCCTCTCGAAAAATACAATAATCTCGGAGTTTAAGGTTATAAGATGGCTTCAGCTTCGTTTCTTGTATTGCGATAATGCCGATCTGCCAAATCCAGCAATTGATCAAGTTTTACCCTGGTGGCTGACGTACAAAGTCCATTGATATTACATGGCAATATTCTCAATCGGCTCCTGCCATAGGAAGAAGGAAATAATGTAGCCTGTAGCTTACTTTTCGGACGGAAGCCTCTACTAACACTCCGAACGTGTTCCTTTTTAACCTGCGCGACGGACGATGCAGTGTGCTCATTGTTTCCTAATCAACGAGTCATGATAAAAGGGCTTAAAATGCAGCTTCAAGAGATCAAGGACCTAGAGGCACCAAAGGCTGAAATCTGACTTTTCCTCATGCCTGCATTGCATTTAACTGAGCATAATGGAATGGCTTTAACGTTTTGGGTGACCTTACCAAGAGAATACTCTCCCGACTTACTTCGCCCATTCAGCCCAGGAACACTCCCCCGCTTGCTTACTATTACTTGTTTTCTATAGTTTGTTAAGCTATTACTTGTTTTCGCATTGAATTGAGCCTAATAACGACGACATTCAACAATTTTTTAGTTTCTTTTTTATTAAATTTGATTAATTCTTTAGAAAATACTAACAATATGAATTATGAAATAATTAATTGATTACAAATTATTAATGGAATATGAAATTTCTTCCTTGCACTACAACAAAAGTATTGTTGACTGAGGTTTGTACCTTCTTCAGTCGCGTGAGAACTGGTAATAAAAAAGAAACAATTATAGACAAATTGAATATAAGTATTTTTAGATAAAACATATAAAATGTAGAACTGTGGGTATCAAACAAATTTAAATAATACTGTTATAGTTTTAAACATAAAAAGTGAAACTTTATTAACTTCTTACTCAGCTAAGAAACGCTAATTCTATTTCTTGACCTTTTCAATACGAAATCTTAATTAATTAAATACAAGTTTTAAAGAAGGGTGGGCCAAATTAAAAGCAAATGATTTTACTAAAAAAAATTTTGAAAATAATAATTGCAAACGTTTCCAGACAATAAGAACAGTAGGATTGACATAAATATGTAAATACTCTCTCAGGTGTATTTTTTTTTCAAACAGGTCTAAATGTTTTACAGCTGATTTTTTCATTCTTTACCACCATCTTGATTCAATAAGTAAAAAGTTTAAAATATCCTTTGGAAAAAAATATCGTTGACGAAAGTGTTTAAATATTTATTTTAATAATATTATTTTGTATATTTGGCAATGCTTATATTATTTTTTTTTATTTGTAACCGCAAAAATCGCTGGGTTTTAATCCATTTCTCTCTTACACTTTTACTATAGTTAATTTAAAATTCCAATAGCAATGATAAAGAAAAAAGTAAAAATAAATCTAATTTATATTAATTGCACAAAAAAAATTATTAGAATTGCTCTTTGTCATATCTGCATACACCGCTATTCTTCAAGGATTCGTGAATCTACTTCTATCAGAATAGATTGATATTCTGTAAGTCGTTGATTTGATATATATTGAGCAATAGTAATGCTTAACGAATGAGAAATTAATCAAGTTTAGCAAGTCATAATACATATTCTAAACACCTAATAGAAGTTGCTTGCTTGTTGAAAAAGAATTAACTTCACGTCTTTATAAATGTATAGCAACAATCCGCATATATATATATTCTTTGCTCCGGCTAGAATTTGTTCTTTTGTAAAAAAGAAAACATCAATTTATAGTGCTCTCATTACCATATTTCACTTTAAATTTTAAGAAATAGTCAAGATGCATACAGAAGTGTTGCTTTATATTCCCTGAATAATCATTTATTGTAATTGATTAAAATTGTGGTATTCATGAAAGGATTTTAATTTTTTTTCTCCCAGAATTTCATTTATAGAAATATTATAGAAAAGCTTCAATTTCACTTTCATAGGGAACTTTCATTTTAAAAGTTTAAGTCCTACAGAATGCCATTTCCCCCTCATTTACAAAAAGTTATTTGCTATTGAGTTATTATTAAAAGTTATATTATATTCATTTACAATGACTTTCATTTATATTTTGTATTACTAGAATAATAATATCTATTTTTTTAAATGGCATAAATTTTCTCCGTAACTTATCCCAACGCAGATTATAAAATTTTTTAATGTAAATGTTGTTTATTAGAGGGATATGCCCAAATCCATTTGTTAGTAAATGGTAAAATATACTTTTATTTTGTGAAAAATGTAATAAATGAAATATTTTAATCAACGTGATGAATTTTGCTTGAAGTTTTCTCATAAGAGCTATTGATTAAATCTGAGAAAAGCAATATCTTAAACATATCCTATTTAAATTTAGTTTATGAAATTTGTTTCTGATTCTAAATATGAAACACGCTTCTTCTTGTTGAATCTGTGTCTACTACAAACAGAATAAATTAATATTTAATATATGATTAATATTGTTCCTATACCTTAACATTTTTTTCTTTCCATGGCACTAACGTTAGGTAGTATTACCAATATGAGGCATAAATTACCTTGCTTCCTTGGTAATTTAAAGTCACAGAAGCAAAAATTTAACTTAAAAATTAATACACGTTTAGTTGCATGCTTAAGCGTAGCTTCTGGGGTCACAATTATTTATGATATGAGAAAAGAAAGTGCTCCTGTGTACTTGTTTGTTTGTATATGGGGGGGGGGGAGGCTAAATTTTCAGATTAGTTAAAATTGAGAAAAAAATTTTAACATTTTCGTAAAATATTTGCTATTATTATTTATTAATAAGCCTTAAGTGAAAAAAATGGAATTTGTGAAAAGATCTATGAAGAAAAAAATTTACTTTTTTCCCTTAAAATAAATTTAAACTCTTTTCGGTACAGCACACGCATTTTAAATAAATTTTCTGGGTACCTTAATCCATAATAATAGTTACATTATTTAAAAATCATTCATTAATTCAGGTAATTTATGAATTTAATATAAGGTTAATAGAGACCTTAAATTTTCATTAAAAAATTCATTATATTAATTAAACTATTAGAAATGAAGAAATCGTTATTTTCTCCTCGGGAGTTTCATCCTTTTAGAAATAATCTTCTTAAAATCTTCTCGTCATCCCCCTCCGGACTTTTTTTCCTCAAATTCTTTTGTGCTTGATTTTCACTAATGAGCAGTTGGATTCTCCTCCATTTTTCTTTTTCTCTTTTTCTTTTTTTCCCCTTCTTTTTTTTTTCTTTCTTTTTCCTTGTGGGTTTTTTTTTTTTTTTTTTTTTTTTTTTTGTAAACTTAGAAAAAATCAAATTCCTCTTTTCGATAAAAATGTTTTCGCGTTATACCAGTTGAAGTACATTTTTGATTTTCTAATATAATAAAGAATATTATTTTGCTATATATTAATGAAAATAACCATAGATATAAAGATTTTGAATTTTATTTGAGAATGAAAATTCTTTGACTGTAGGGTAAATAGCAGCATAAATCTGTTTTTCATCTAAGTCTAACATATATATAAAAATAAATATGTAGATTTCCCTTGTTATGAAGTGGTACATTTTATGTAAGTGATTGCAACTCATTGAGCTTCCTGGCCAATAATCAGAAAATCTTGTGTTTTAAAACTTTGCAAGTAATATGATTTTTTAAAATTATGCTTTAAAATCTAATTGTTTTTTATTCATATATTTAGAGAAAAAGATGTGAAATTATTAGCAGTTTTAAATGTCAACAGCAATTTCTAAGCATGAGAAAATTTGTTGAATTTAAATTAGTTCCGGCATATATCAAAATTTAATGTTCCGGGTATCCCATGTAATATTCAATTACATGATGCAAATTATAGGATATAAGTGTTTTCTTTAAAAAATAATATTCAAGAAGATGTTGATACAGCTTCTGAATTGTTTTACCAGGAGAAATGATGTAATATCGAAACTATTTCACAAGCTGATATACTTATATTCTACATTATGTTCTTTTTTCCCTTAAGATTTTGCGAGGGAAAGAGAAATATTATGACCAACTTAGAAAAAGCAAAACATGAATAATATCAGATATTATTAAAATAAATGTTTCTCGTTTTTTAAAAAAACAAAAAAACTCAATAATATTTAGTTACTAGACAAAACCCTTCATACCACGGTTTCTTCAGACTATACACCATCTGTTCTACATCCAAAAATGTTTTGACTAGAATTCTTAGTTATAAAGCTAAAAAATAAGAATTGAAAATAAGCTGAAAATAATTTCGTCTTTCAGCCGAATAAAATGTTTATTAAATATAAATTACTACTCTATGTTTCTGCTGGAGTCACTAATTTACACGCATTCATACGCATTTTTAAAGAAATTTTCATCAAAAATTATTTCCCCCTTTATTCAAAAAAAGATAGAGAGAATATATTAAAAATTCCATTAAATTATTTTATCATTTCAAATAGAGATATTTTTTGTTAAAAAACTTTTTAAGACTTTGATTTTATTTCTCATTAAACGAATATTGCAGGATTATTTTCAGAGATAATGGCTCATATTCTTTCCTAGCGGAATAAAACTTAAAGTGTAAAATAAATGGATAAAATTTCAAAACAAAGTGAAACTTTAAAATGCTCTTTTCATCATATTTTTAATTCGTGACTAATTGTTGCATTATCAGATGGTGAAATTTGAAATAGAAAGTAAAAAGAAACTAAAACTGCAGGCAAAATTAGATTCATATTCAGTAAGCTTGAAATAATAATTAATGATTAATTTACATTATATTACTTTGATATTGCCATGATTCGATCTCCCTTTGTTGTGTCAAAGACGAAAAAAATAATATTGTATCCTGAACTTTTTTTAATGTAAAAAGGATGATTTTAAAGTTGCAACTTAATTAGTTACAGCTCCTGTAACGAATGCTAACTCTGCCTCGCCAATTTAATCACGGAATCCATTGCTGATTTTCGCGGGAAAAGAAAAAAAAGAACGGTTCCTCCTCATTGTAAGACAACACGCAATTAGATGTTAGAAAACAAGCGCAGTTACGGTTTTCATGTGTGTATACTATCACTTGAGGTGATTCCAATAAATTCTAAGTTTATAAAATCCTTTTCCAAGTTTCATTTTTGAAGGAAATAAAACTGAATTCGTTACAAGCAAATTATTGATTTCGCTTCACTAATGATAGTTAATACTGCGATATTTTAATGTTTTAACTAACGGACAGATTTTATGAAAACATAAGACGCAAAATACGTTATTTTGATTGCATAAAAAGCAACAACAGTTAAAGAAAAGCGAAAACAGTAAAACGTGATCAATTCTTTTATTACAATCAATAATACTGTAAATTTAAATTAATTTTATTTAGAAAAATTAACTATATTTTTTCCTATATGTTAAAATATTCAGCACTCACTCCTATTTATTAGTATTTCCAATTTACAAGTGTTACTTTACAAATGGTGCTGTAGTTGAAAAGTTCGTAACGCATAAAACTGCACTTTGAAAGACAATAACATAAAAAAAAGAAAATCGAAAAAATGGAATAAAGGATTGACGTTTTATTGTAATAGCTTGCAATACTTAAAAATAACTGAAAAGCAAAATACAATTCTTTTGCGAATAGTTGTTTATCAAACATTGCATGGACGCATGAACACCTTATAATCACAATGAAGTAATATATAAATAAAATTAAAAAGAAAATTTGAAAGTATATTATTAAGAAACAGTAACAATACCTAAAGATTTCAATTGAAAATACAAATTTCATTATTTTTATTAGTTAAAATGCAATCAAAAACACATCGACATTAAAAAAAAAAATGAAGTTAGAAATACTTTCAAAAGCTTGCTTTCAGGACAGCAAAATCATTTTTATTTTTTAATCATTTCAGCATTTATTTAATAATCATTACTTCAATTATTGTTAATATTAAAACACGTAAAGCCCGCTTATTATAGCCGAACATTTATCATTCAACTAGAAATAATCTAGCAATTCATTTTATCCATTAAATAATTTATAGTTATATTAATGTCCTAATCTGAAATTGTTTTGGGGCCTTCCACCTCTCTAAATTTCCATGCCACGCTAACAGGACGGTAGATCTTCTGTGGAATGTGTCACGAACCCGTGTGTCTCGAGTTCCAGAATCGAAACTTCATCACACGGTCGGAGTGGTCAGTAAATATTTGAAAGAAAAAATGTTATTTTTAAAAGTATTTACTGCATTTCCTAATAATAGAAATGTTAAGTATGATTCTTTTAAATCTTTTTATAAACTATAAATTAAATTAAGAAGTAATTCAAAAATATATGGTAAATATATTTAATCATATCAATGTCTTGTTTTAAAAGGATACTAGGGTTATTTTGGGACGAACTTCATTATTTTGAACTATGATTAGAGGACAAGAATCACGTCTGAATCAGCACATCCCTTCCCAAGATTTCACGTAATAACACTTCAAATTTAGAAGAGCGGCAGCGTTTATAACAGTTGAACAAAGAAGTCTATTGAAAAGAAATCATTTCTTATTTTAATACAGAAAAAAATCTTTATATAATTTTTGTCCCCCTGTCCTTCCAAGTAGTGTTTAGAGTCGGAAATTTTTCATAGGACTTTAAAAATTTGGTTCAAATCTTCTAACATTATTTTGCCCGATGTTTACTACTTTTATCATTCAATTTTTTATGCATAAATACAGTTTACAAATAATACTGCGAATTTCTGTCTTTCGTAAATTGCCTCTGCATGAAAATTTTAAATTCACTAAATCAAGTTTGAAAGCCGGGATCTAACGATTCTATCCCCATAATCTTCAGACGAATTGAATGCACTAATGCACTAATTTTTTTTCTTTGAAAAATTGTGTTTTTATTGTTATGAGGTATTATTATCAATGCTACTATAATTTTTTAAATGATAGATTAATAACTAACACAAGCCTATTTGCTAATACAAATTTCGTTGATTTTTTTAGCTTTATTTTCTACTATCCTTTGGCGACCAGCTGGTTAGCTAGAGATAATTTCAGTTAAATCCATTAGATGTGGATATGTCCATGATCTGGTTAAATTGTGAGATATTAAAGCTGTATCATTTTAATTGTTTCACATAATTTCTATTCATTGCATACATGAACCTTTCTAATGTGGACCAATCCCATGACACAACAGCGCTATTAAAAACGTAATTGTGCGATTTATCTATCTTCGAAATTTTACGACATTGTAATTTCACTATTTTATTCGTCTTTTAAAATACGTGCATTTTAATTTTTTTTTCTTTTTTTGTAGTTTTTATCAAGGGAAAAAAATTCATACGATTAAATATTTGATGAAACAAAGAAAACCATATGAATTTCAAAGCAATAATAAAAATTTATTGTTGGAAAATAGATTTTAAAAAAGTAATATTTAAAAAATTGTCAAAACTCAGGGAAAATTTGTGTAACTATTTAATTAATATCATTAAAAAAACATTTTTTTTAAATTTTGAAACAGTGCAAAATTAATTTTTGTGCAATTACATTTTTGGATATTATCGGAGAAAAATGGTAAAATTCAGTTTAATTTTAAATTAATTAAAACTCTTATTAAGATTTCAAAAAAATCGCTCCTTGGTGTATTTTCCCACCTTCCAAGGTATATATGTGCCGACTTTAGTAACTGTAGATCAAACGGTATGTTTGTAGATCACCAACACACATGTACATATTCGTCTTCATTACTAGAAGAGATAGCAATATCTAAAAATTATGATTTGAAAGTATTTCAGTAGATATTATTATTATTATTGAAAGATTAAGTCGCTGTGTATTTCAGTAGATATTCTATCAATATTCGTTTCTATTGATCATTGGGAAGAAGAAAAAAAAAAAAAAAGATTGACTACACGATTTGCCTCACAGGATGGCACCAACCTTAACAGTTGACAATTTCAGATGCTGATAATTTCGAATTCCTTTGTAAATTTTTCACAAACTTTTTGAAATAATTCAATGTCATCTCTCACGCTAATTTCTCATTTCGAACTCTATATTTTTTTAAACCATATCCAGGCAATTTCATAAAAAATAATTAGGAAAGTCTAATTTAACAGATCCTTAAAAATAATCACCCAAAGACTTATCTAAGAATTCCTTTATCTTAGAAAATGACAGATGAAATATTTTCACTATTTTTTTATTGTTGTCGATTCTATGAATTCAAAGCATACTTAGTGAGTGAGTGACGTAAAACATTTAGCGCATGACAATTGGTGAAGGGGCGGTCCTCTGATGAGGGTGTAGGGGGAAAAGCGTATACGGCGGTCAATTCTATAAGCGAATAGATTTTGAGTTTCGTTAAGAAACGAGGGTGGAGGGGAAAAGGGAAGAAACTAAACATAAATACAGCCGGACCTGCTATAAAAGTTAGCTCCGAGCGGTTTCCTTCAAATCGCTTCAGGTTTTGCTCTGACGTGCTCGTAGCTTTTCCCTCTCCGAATCGGTAGAAAACTCCCGTTTGCCAACGCATCTTTAGATCAAAGATAACCGTAAGTATTCTTTTCTGTTTTTCTTCTCAAGGTAAAACAATCTGGAGGGGAAGAAAAAGAGATTGTTTTCTCTTTTCGGAGAGATGTCACATTAGTAATTTGAGGATCTTCGAAAATCTTGTGAGTTAGGAAAAAGGAGATTGCGTTCACTCTTTAGAGGAGAGTCTCGGTGTTCTATTGAATTTCAGAAAGAGATAAGAAAATTACAGAAACGAATCAACTGTTGTCTTGCTTTGATCTTTCTTACATATATATTTATACATATATATTTAATTAGTCTTACTTAAATTAATTTTTAACATTTCATCCTAATTAAAAGAAATTATTTTAGATGAGGGGGAAAATACACAGCGACTTAATCTTTCAATAATAATAATAAATTTGGGCTTGTTTCTTGTTATATAATGAATGTTTGTGCAATTCCTTTACATTTGGTTAGTCTTGCGGACAGTGATTTTCAACACTTCGCTCTTATTAAAAATAAAGATTTCATCAATTTTAAAGATGAATTTTCTTAATCTGTTAACTTTGGAAATAAAAGACGTACAACTATTTTTTGTTAATTATTTGATTTACTTTCCTTTTTAATATTTGTTTGATGACGATCTTGTAGAATAGGGACTAACTGGCGATGGAATAAATTATAATAAAATTAAAATTACAAAATGATCGTTTAGTGCAAAAATGTATTTGAGAAGAATTTCAGACTTACTGTTCCCTAACTATGATTTTTTTTTCTATCAAAAAATTGGAAGTGAATGATCAATATTTTTTCTTCTATAAAATGTTTTAATTACTTCTTACATTTTTTCACTTTCAAAATATAACCTTTGTCAAAATTCAGTATTAAGATAGTTAGAGTAGGTCTTTCAAAATATACCGAAAACTTCCTCTTTTTTTTTTTCTTTTTTTTTTAACTGCATTATAAAGTTTATAGGCCAGAGCAAACTTAAGTTGTCTCTAAAAGCAATTTCCTATTTTACCCCACTGAAGAAACTTAAAATAAGCGTGAAAACAAATAATAAATATGATAATTGGTTAATTTTTTGATTGATAATTCGGTTAATAAGAAATTTTCCATATTTTCTTTTCATTTTATACTATCCATTTCAAATTAGAAGAAAATAAATCAGTATCTTTTGTAATGTAATAAACTACCTTTTGAAATCTGCTTTGATTTGATGAATATGCTTTATTGGATTGATTTCTTTTGCAGGTACGACAGATAAAATGCGGTTCTTTTTCTTATTAACTATGTTAAAACCTTGTTTTTAATATATTATACAAAATCTTGAATGTGCAAAAAATGAAGAGATGTAAGATTACTTTTATTTTTCAGGAAATTCTTAACAGGTGCCTTCAATTGCATTTCTAAAATTAAGAATATAAATATTTTCATTAAGTAAGCCAGTGTCTTCTTTAGAAAAAATATTTATATTTCAATATCTCATTAAACAGAAATTTCATCTTTAAATTTCATATATCTTTTTTTTATAAATTCGTTGTTATTTTTTAAATATTTCATAATAGTTTCGGCAGCAAAAATTCATCAAACTGTTTTACTAGAATTATTAGTCATTCGTAAAAATAATTAATTTTTGCTGTAATAAACTGATAAGTTAATAAAACTCTAAACGTGCTTCTATATCATGGTGCACTAAATGAATTAAATGTATGAAATAATTGCGAAATAGATTTGCGATTTAATATTGGAGTGATTAAAATCGCACTAAAAATAATTCTAAAAGAAACGACTTATTTTCCTTGAAAAAATAGTCTCAATTAATGACTAAGCATTCAGAAATTAATTTGAATTAAATTTCATTGAAGTTAAGAAATATATTTAAATAAATTATTTTTTATCGAATTTAATTTAAGAAATACTTATCTAAAATAACTTTTTTAGAATAGAAAATAAAATCGATTTTACGATCGATTGAGAGGATTTGAGTAATAAAATATAGCCTTTCTCAGGCTGTATTAATAAAAGGTTCAATTAAACATATTTCGAAACAAATGCGGGGTGTTTTCATTGAAATGAGTGTTTATTACTATTATTATTATTATCATCATTATTATTCAGACATTGTTTGTTGTCGAAAGCATACAAATTACTTTACGAGTTTGATCTTGATTTTTATTTTCATAGCAATAGCATTAACTATCCTTCAACTTAGATTTATAGCCGAGTAAAATTATCATATACAAGAGTTTGTCTATTTTCTTTCCCATTACCGAACAGATTCCTTTCGGGATTCTTGATTTAAAGATATTAAAAGAATCATTCCATTTTTAAGTATTCCTTAGGTTTTATTAATATTATCATAGGATGAGTAAAATCAGTACAATTCGATGCGAACATTTGGGTTGTAATTTAATGTGCGTTATCTAAGTTGTTCGAAGCCGGACGGTAAGTGAAATCAGCATTGCATTATTCCCAATTTATAACTGCCTTTTCTTTACATCAGTCTCAGAAAGGTTAGCTCTCAGGTAGGTTATATCTGAACGGTCATCTATTTTTTTTTCACATTTCCCAAACAATATGAAGGTTTCACAAGCTATAATTCAAAATGGATAAAATAAAACATTTTAAATTGTTTAAAAGTATTTATTACGAAAGAGTAACTATATGTGCAGGAAATAAAAGTAAGAAAAGTGTTCTGCAAATGATTATATAAATAGATTTCCAAAACTAAGTCATGAAATTAATTTCGAAGTAAAGCTCGTTTATTAAATTGGTTTAATTTATCTTATTTATCTTCTTTGCATAAAAATAATTCATGAAATTCCTCCATAAAAGAAATAATAAATCCCTTACCCCCCCTCCACATACACACATCATTTATTCCTAAAAAAAACTTAATCGAGAGTATTGATAGAAAGTTTTAAGGCGTATATAGTAAATCTTAACAATTAAACAGAATAAACTGAAAACTATTTAATCGTGAAAAGGGTCTTTCATTTTTGATACGTTTTAACATTTTCTTTTTAACAAGTTGGACTTCGCTTGAATAAAAAGAAGTATGTTTCAGTATTTTTTTATTTATCAATGTGTTAAATGTAGATTCAGTTACTCAAAATTTCTCAAAAATTCTTTTGAAAAAATACCCTTGAAATCTTACCCCACACACGCACACATTTACGGAGTTTATATTTCCACCTTTTGAAACTATTAAAGATTAATATTTTAATTTAGACCTCCCTTGTGCTGTTGTATTTTTCAAAAAGGGAATTTTTTTAAATATTTGTACTCAGAAAGATTTACAAAGCCCTTGAAATGTAGCGATTCTCACTTTTAATTCTCTCTCATCTTTCCAATGATATTCTCCGCTTAACTACAACTCACCTCTAGTGTTTCTTATGTGCAATAGATGGCAGCACGACTTGACAAGTGCACTAAAATTGACATTTATTGTTCCTTTTTCTTTGAGAAAGGCAAAACTGTCTGAAAATGGAAATATTCGAGCAAAATTTAGCGTTATATAATTTTTCTAAAATTAAATGAACGTTTCAGTTACTGTTAATTTACGTGAATTTTTTCCAGATCCCAAAAATAATTAGCAATTGAGTTAATTCGGTAAAAAAAAAAATATTTATCTTCTCTTCCGAAACAGAATCCAGTGCACGTTATTTAAACAGATTATGATTAAAAAATATCTAATATTATAAGAAATTCTTTCAAAGGCACAAAACAGTGAGATTTCTAATTAAATCTTAAGAGAAATCTGAATTATTATTTTTGTAGGATAAAAATTGTCCAAAAATACAATATTGAAGATTTATAACTTAAATTTAAAGAATTGATCAAAATATTATTTAATGATATTTTTCAGAAAATGTAATACTTCTTGCAGATAATATTTTGTTTAAAATATAAGAAACATATACTTTCAAATTTAATTTTTTTAATGAGCCACATAGATGACGAAGAATTTATTTTTCTAAGACGAGTTATAATTCGATTCACTATCATCAAACCTCCATTCATCTTATAGTAGCAATATGTTGGCTATTTAATGTGTTAAAAATTTTTGTAAGAAATTGTTCGAATTTTTTTAATAAAAAAATTGAGATTTCTAATTTGACATACCTAAATATCTATTTTTCAATTCTTCTCAGAAATAAAAATATTAGTATTACATAATTTACTGAATTGTTTGAAAATGTGGATTCTTCAATAAATTAATATAGAAATATTTAGGTTCTTTGAATTATCTAAATAGTTAAAAAATAATTTGAAAAATAAAGTTCGGCAAGCAGTTTTATTCGAAGTGCGAAGTTTAGCAAAGCAATAACTCATTTGAAAATGGCTTATTTCTGTTAAGTTTACAACTTAAATATAAAACAAAATCTCGACCCATCGATGTAGAAACGGTTTTGATTGTTTAATGTAAATTGTCACCTTATACAGGTTCTTTATAATGTGCGTGTTACCATACTAAGTACAAGGGAAATTGGTAAGATAAATCAAATTAAAAAGTGATAATGATTCAAATCAAAATTCTTTTAACGATAAAATGATTTACTTTTATTTATCTTTCTCTAAATATGTCATGTGTCTCGCCATTTAAAAACAATATTTTCTACAAGAAAAAATGGATATCAACAAGTTTCTTATTATATTGATGTTTCACTTTATTTATTATTGAAATAATATTCTTAAATTAATCGTAATGTTTATTAATATTATTTCTAAAATCAGTTACTGTTCAAGTCTGAATTAAAAAGTTGAGCTATTAAAAAAGCAAGAAGGAAAGAATCGAATGATTTTTATAATGTAATGCAATTATACACTTACCGATTCAGACCAGTTAAATCCTGTTTCTTCCGCTATGTATTTGCTATAATCCACTTGCATAAAGCAATTTCACGATGTAGACAATAGCTGTAGATATTATTTCATTTGGACTTCACAGACAATAATTTTTTACAAAAGGTATAAAGACATTTAAAGATAAAGCTACATAATGGGAAATTTAGCTACAGATACTTTGTACTTCATAAGTAAAAACATATTACAAGGAATCTTATTTGTAAAATTGCTTTTCTTTTAGCAAGCATATGATCGATTTATTGAAGGAAAGCATAAAAATCACCTTGTTTGTCTTCTGATGTGATATAACTCGTAATGAGTTTTGACAATAGAAATCATTTTATGAATCAGGAACAATCACAACGAAAATTTTACAAATGTGAAAAATAATGTTTATCTGTTGTAGCTATCATAGTGTTTTTCCTTTTAGGCTGTATATGATTGTTTCTATAGTACTTAATTCAAACTAATCATTATTTTTGTATTACAATCATACAATCGGGAGATGTTATTCAATTTGCTAAACACGTGTAAAAGTAAAACGTACTATGCTATTCAATTTCAAATGAATTGTGGAACGGAGCATAATGTTTTTCATCACAGTGCAAAGAACTCCTAATTGCATTAGCAAAAAAAAAAAAAAAATTAAAAAAAATGTAATTTTATTATTATTATGGCGTTACATCCGCCTGGTGGATGGAGAAGTAATGATAAGAAATATACATTGTGTGTTGCTTTTGTTTCATCTATATATAATAAATTGCTAAAATGAGGATAATCATGAGAAAATAGAATTACGTAATTTATGAATGTACATCAACTAAATATTTCTAAAATTCGGGACGTTTTAGCTGAATTTTTTTCAACTGAGAAAATTATTTTTATATTAGAAAGAATTTAGGTAAAAATTTTGTAGAAAATATATTAAAACTTATCTTCAGTATCAAATCGAATTTTTTTAATTAAAAATGAGCCTTATCAGGAAACGTTTCAAACCAAATCTTATATAAGGCGTGCTCAAATTTAAGAAGGATTGTGGTTCTAGTGATATTTTTACACCAAACAGAATTTCGAGATTTCTTTAGTAGATGGTCGGAAGAAATGAAACATAAAGCAGCTAATGACAAATTTTTCCCTGAAGGAAACAGAAGAGAATCAGCTTGAATGGTCTCCGCGAAACTTTCTCGATTAATCTCTAATAAATATATCCATTAACAGCAATTATTAACAGCATGCCATTGATGAACATTAGTCACGAAAGAGCCAATTAGTGGGCGATCTTTTTCTTTTTCGATTAACCGCTGGAATGTTGTTATTAAATAAGAACACCCAATGCGTATTTTGGACATTTTTCCCTACCGATTGAAACTAAAATTTGACAATGAACTACAAATGTAATCTCAAACTCGCATATTAAATTTCATATATATAAGATATTACGTTTTTGAGCTACGGTTTTTACAAACTTATGAAGTACAAACCTACAGATAGTCACCTCTTCTGTGCATTTGATTCCGAATTCGATAGGTATTTGCACTGTAGATGTTAAATATGCATACAAAATTTTATCTAACTAGCTCTCTTCGTTTGTGATTATCGTTTTAACTTATAATCGAACAACCAGACAAACTTATTCTGAATAGATTCGTACAAAATTTCTTAAAATTTATAAATTTGGAGCAGAGACCATGTGCCAAATTTCATCCGTCCAGCTTGAAACATTTTTCAGTTATCGGATAGACAGACAAACGTAATTCCAAAAATATGTTTTGCAGGTTGCGGGAGAAAAACGTAGAAATTCGATAAAATCTCGATAGCGAATTTTTTTGCCGATTACAATTGTTTCTTTTTTTTTAAATACTTTGTGTGCGAGAAAGTAAAGAACAAGCAATGGCATGAAACCTATTTTTCTAAACAGATCAGAACACAGCAATCAAATTTTGTCGGTAAAAGGTGTTTGTGAAATCGATATTTGCAGTCGGGCTAGGAATGTCTATAATTTATTTCATGTAGAATAGCTTTCCGGAGATACTTTGACTGATTTGAAACACTGACATATAAGCACAGGTGAATCGGTCACGATTAGTCATTATGGTAAATTATTTACATTTCATCCAAACTCGGATGGATATTAATTACAAAGCAGCAAATGATTTTCCAAGTGGCGAAAGGAAAGAATCATATTTAATTAAATGATCTTATGAAGTGAATACATCTTGAAAAGATACAAAGTTTTTATAGTTTCAAAAAATACTAACAAATTTGATCCACGACAATCCATCCAGATTTGAAAGATTTTCTCTCTTTTTTTCCCAATTTAAACCATCAATGTAAACAGACTAATATACAATTAAATTATATAAAAATCGAATAACAGTGACTAATCCAAGCCGGAAAGGAGCAATCAATTTGTACAGTATCCAGAAATGTCAATTAAAAGCATATTAAACAAAATTTTAAAAAACACAGACATCACAGTAAAACTATTAAATATACACATTTGATTATAATTGTCAGTTCCAATAACATCTACTGCAGAAAAAATTTGGAAAACTGTGAACTGAATCTGTTTGAAAGAATCAGTGATTAACCGTTTCTTGTTTTGTCATTTATTTCATTCAGCGACACATAATCACCAATCACTTTATACCAGATTTCTCCTAACATAGAAATAAGGTCTTACCATCTAGTATAATAATACCACTAACCTATAGAAAAAGGCCCTACTTCATTCCGGGCTTGCCATGTATATTAATAGTGCATTTTATGAATCTCAAATTCTTTGAACCTGTTATATTCGATATATCTTATTTAGCAGCAAATATTTCAATTAATTAAAAAACAACATATAAGGAACCTTTTCAATTTTTCTGATTGTTAAGAAACCTTTTTTATTAAAATTTTTAACTTCTTATTGATTTCTTAAACAAGGTTGAACGATACCATAACAAAGTTAAGTACATAGAACATAGTATCGTCTCAGGTAGTGAGAATTTAGGTTATGATACGAATTCTAAATAAAATGTTTTATTATAGCTAAAATAATTTAGTCTAATCTTCATGGCTGTTGGTATTTATAAAGTCATTTACTTTTAGAGAAAAATTTTTTGAGTCGATGCATATGTTTTCGATCCAACAAAATTCATAATGCAAAAAAAAGTCCATCTTAAAAAAATTTAGGGAGAAATAAGGTTTTGCACAGTCTTTCAGCAACCAAATAATAAGTAGGTCAGGAAAACGACAAATGCCGAGATATGAGCAAAACTTCAAACACTAAGAGATTTCAAGCAGCTTATTTTTTCTGACTGAGGCGCGCGGGAAACTTTACTCTTCTGAAGATTGATGCTTTCCTTTCCTATCAAGATAACCATTAAAACAGGGAGGTGTTTTTTATTATTATTTATTTTTATTTTCCCTTTAGAAAAGTCGTAACATCTCCCCTCTTCGCAAATAATGATTCAAAGTAGGGGAGAATTTAAAAGTCTGTGTAATTGACACGAATGCGTTGCCACTAAGTCTAGTTTCCACCTCGGGTTGCTTTTTTTTACTCGAACTTATTTTTTATTTATCTCTCTTTTAACTCAGAAAGCAAACTCTACGGAAAGAAGTTTTTTTCATGCTTGCATAAAAACGTCTCTGTTAAAATAAAATAAACCGTTTATGACATTTGGTTGGTTTAAATTACCAACATCTGAACTCTTTTTCTGATATATAATCCTTTTTTACTAAGTAAACGAATTGTATTCCCAGAAATCTGGAAGGATAAGGTCAATGCATATCTGCTATTCCATAATGATGCCATCATAAAGAGTTTGTTGAAGCACTAGGTTTAATTGCTTGGTAAAAAGATACTAGATAACACATGGGTCCGAGTTATCTGAGATCGTATGTCCGTACAAAAGAAACCTATTCAACATTCTTTATATCCGGTATTGATTGAAAATTAAATTTCTGGCTCAATAATTAAAATCTGATTCACATTCTGTAAACATTAATTGAATCAATTGTACTACTGCAAATTGGAATACCGATCTTGCTTAAGTGAAGCCCAGAACTCATGACCAATAGGACAGGAGGAGTATTCTGTTTAATAAGATAAGACTAGGGACACGACTAATATAAAGAATTGGAAATTGCATGCAGAATCAATATGAAAGATAAATGTCTATCTTGAAGAAGTTTTCAAAGGGAATCAAAGGTAAAAATTTCAAAAGAAACGAATTTGAACCACTTTTGTTGTTAAATTTCTTAAAAATTTCCATGCAGCCAGCTGTGACTGTTGGTCTAGTGGTTTCCAAATCCTTTACACCACATTTTTTTTAAGATGCTAATTAAGAGCGTGATAAAAATCAAACTCATAGTCTTCAGCTGTAAATCAGTCTGAATTCCTCTTCCTTCTTTTTAATCGCCAAATCACCGGTTTGGCCTCTATTTTTTTCATAAATAAATGTTTATTCTTCAAATATGAGAATATGAATCTAATTCTTCCGTGTGCATATATTTAAATGTATAAATGCGCAAAGGCCGAATTTTCATGATTTGTACATAACATTAGAATTTAAATTTCATTACCGACGATTATTTTACTTCAAAATCCAAAAGGCTATAAAAAAATATTTTCCAACAACTTACAAAAAATTATCTAGCTAATTGAAATCAGGTCATAATATAAAGTTGATATAGATATAGTTGAGTAATTTTTTTAAAATGTAAAGTTGAGTAACTTTTAAAAATATTGCAATTTTTTTTATATTTATTTCATCTTTATTAATGTATTCATCGATTTTTTTTATTTATCTCTTCTGTATTACACAAATAGCTTTTATTAAGGGAAGTTTCATAAAGAAGTCCAAATATTAATTCAAAGTTTATTTAGCAATAATGCATCAAAGTAGTTTATTTATTATTTTAAAGAAACATTCTGCTCATTATAGAAGATGAATGAAATTAATTCGTATTTAAAAAAATTAAAAACCTGATTATTATTATTCAGATATGCCGCAAAAAAAGAACAAATTATTCCATTCCATCTTTCCCGACTTGCTTATTTAGTTAAAAGAAAATTTGGTTGAACAAACGGTCTTCATTTGGGAATTTGTCTAGTAGAAAGAGAAATAAATTTAATTAGAAATATATTTTAAACGCATACTTTTATTAATGAACCCAACTGCAATTTTTTTTTTTATTTTAATGATTTTTATTTTAACTTTTTAATCCTGAGATCAGTTACATCTTAAATTCACTATCACGTGTTGCTAGTGGTATGGAATAAAAATTTTAGTTTAAGCAAGGGTTAACTGATAATTGTTTTGAAAATATTAAAATAATTCATTGTTATAGAAAAATTGTAAAAAATAAACCTCTCAAATCACATTAGGAAGTGAGAGAGAAATCGATTACAAAAATCCTTCATAACAAGCATGAAACAAATCAAGTTAGATAAAAGTGTTTAATAAACCGAAATGAAGTTCTGAACAGTAAAGTCTACTTTAGCATTTCGCATATTTTCCTAATAAATTTATCTTTTCTTTACGATAACTAGAAAATAAATCATTCAGTCGAAGTATTATATGTAATTAAGATTTATATATTATGTTTAATCAATTTTCAATTATATGTCTCAAAATTGCTGTTTTTTGTCATCAACATTCATATAAGAAAAACATTTTTTTTTTTCTTTCCTTTCAGTAACATAGAAATTCATGAAATTTTCCTCCTTATTCCTCTAAAATCTTTCACTTTCTAAGCAGCTTTCAAAGATTTATTACAGTTATGCTTCTTAATGTATGGTACATGTACCCCAAAGGTACAGTACATTATTTTAAATGGTTTTATCTTTACTTTTAACCACACTCTTAACATTTCTTGAACCTTTACACTCAAATTACATCTTTTTCCCCCGAAATCCAAATACAAAGCAAGACAAATTGAAATTGGTTACAAATGAAACAGGAGTTTTCGTTTTCTCATTGTTCCTCATCAATAATAAATTCTCAAATGTGCCTTTATGCTTTATTATCCATTATTTACAATACATAGTATATTTATATTTTATTATTTTTCAAAATCTTTTCCAATATAATTCAATAAATCTGAATTTTAAATATTTCATACTTTGATAGCAAACAATTCACTTAGGATGCACTTGTCTGGAATTAGAAAATATTTTTTTTAACAGATATATTTTATTCTTATTTATGTGGCCCAAAAAAAGCCCTGCTCTCATTATAGAAAAATTAATTGCTTTGATTTTGGAAAATGTCTAATTTTTCTAATAAAAGACATTGCATTTGTTAATACGATTAAAGGGAATGCTCTCATTTCAACTTTCACATATGTTAACATAACAGGAGATAATGGAAGAAAATCAAATATACAGAGTGTTACATCAGAGAATTACAATCAAATATACAGAGTGTTACAAATATACATCCTTCCCTAATTACAAAAATTTTTTGTAATAAAAATGTTATAGTTTGTTTCGATATATTGTAAATTCAATATCTTATATAAGTTGTTGCGATATATCGTAAAGCCATTAAGTAGATTTATAATAAAAACCACTTACGTCACTAAATTTTAATAAGTGTACCTTTGGAGCTCGAAGAATGTCAAGACGGTATTCCAATTCTCTCCAAGTCAAAAATTTCGGCTGTCACACCAGACATAACATTGAATGTATCAATATCTTCAATAGGCATGGCAAACACTATATCTTTAACATGGCCAAAAACTGGCATTGAATAGTAATGGTCGATTTAAATTCATTTCCCTTGGGAACATATTAAACTTTTTTCTTTGTTGACGCCATTTTAATAATGATTGAATGTAAAATCATTATTTATGGATTAGTTGCACTACCTTGTAGATTTATATATAAACCGATAGGTGGTCAATTATTTGACGAATTTGTTCCGAAATTTGTCGCGGATGTACAGTTTTAACGATGAAACT
The DNA here is from genome assembly GCA_026543865.1 of Argiope aurantia. Classification (NCBI taxonomy): domain Eukaryota; kingdom Metazoa; phylum Arthropoda; class Arachnida; order Araneae; family Araneidae; genus Argiope; species Argiope aurantia. The sequence continues at coordinate 234,623 of JAPMOR010012891.1, forward strand.
ACATATTAAATTTCATTTAAAAACATTTTTGTTTTAGAATTTTCATGTTTAAATCGACTTAAACGGACGAAAAAAAGACTTCCTGCCGACGGATTTTCCCATAAGTTGACAGAAATCTGAAACTTCTGATGTAAAGGCCGTAATAGTAGTTTTCATGTTTTTAACTCGTTACAGTTTTGAGTTATCAAGTTTAAATATAGACAGGAATAATTAGGAAAAGTGATTTTTTCGATCTCAAGCAGGAACTTGAATTTTGCAAACGAGAAAGTAACCCTTCTCCCTTCCCTCTGAGTAATTTTACTGTTATATTTAGCTGTGAATTTGGTTGTTATTATTTGTCACAAGAAGATGCTTACGATTTTCTAAATAATTAGATATGTGATTTTTTTTATTACTCTCTTTACTAAAGCAATATTGAAATTCCATTCTTCACCTAAAACGGTACGGTTTTTTAAAAATATATCGAAAGTATTTTAATACACCTTCAAGAGCCCGTTTTTCTGTGACCTTCGAATCTAAGGATCCAGTTGTCTCGCAGGGCGGTATAATTTAACTTTTTATGGGTTGAACACTTTTTTAAATTCTGTGCTAATTTCGTTTGCTTTTTGGATTCTCGATCCGGGTTTAATGACTTCCGTAGGCGTCGCTTCCAATTTAGTGCCGTCTCTTTTCGGTAATTCTTTTAAAAAGCTATTACAGTTGACTTCTCCCTCTCTCACTATTTTTTTTCCCCCTTTTCACACAGCTACTTGAATTATTTCAGATATGCGCCTATTTGTTCAGCTCCTTCAACTTTTTTTCTTTCTCCCCCTTTTCTTTTTCTAATCTTTTCCTTTTTTCTCCCACTTCTTTTCTTCTTTTCCTACACAACATTTTTTCCCCCTACCTCCCTTAGGCAAGGAGTTCTGTTTATCGTAAGAAAACAGATCATTATCAAAAGGGAGAAATAAAGCGGAAAAATGCAGGGTGGGAATTTATCTTCTTTCAAACAAAAATATAAAAAAAAATTAGAAAGGAAAAATAAACGGATGTGACGAAACAGATGAGTGCCAGAATATAATATAGGCATTTTACTATAAATATATTTATAAAAAACACCCGTGCAGCTTTTTTAGTAATGCATTTATTAATGGTTATATATTATTGTATTTTTGCATTTTCTACATACACCGGAATGAATATAAAATTAAATGTGCTGTTTAAGTGTGATCTACGGCAATTACTATTTGACATTTTAAGGCTTTTTTTGTTGTTCTTGTAGTTTAAAAGCATCGCAAAATCAAAATCTAAATTTCACAAATGTCTTACAGAATGCACTTTTTTTTTTTTTTTTTTTGAAGATGTACATTAATGGTTTACTTTGTAAACTGAATTCGCAAATTATTTTGATTATCTTTCTTTAAGAGCAAGCGTTCAGACTTTTATATAACTTTTAAAAAAATTCCGATTAATCAGATATTTATTTTGGAAAAGAACACGGTATCTGAGGTCAATAGTAGAATTTTGACTTCGTGGCTGGAGGATCACAGCTTCGAAACTCGATTCCCCAAAGATCCGCGGAATACTATTTTTTGACATTAAATATGATCACGAACAAGATCGCTTTATATTGGTGAGAAGATTGAGATGCATATTTACTTGTTTTATTATTATCTGAACATGGACCAAATAGTAAGTTCTTGCCACACATTTTATTGTTATGGAAGACTCTTTCCATTGTAAGCTCAAAGCGAGCCTGACAAATTATATCATTCTTAAAAGATGTCAAAAAATTACTATAGTTCGTATAATTTTTTTCCTTGTAATTTGTGATCATTTTTTTTTGTTCGAAATTCGGGAAATAGTTTATAATAATTTGAAAAATAAGAAAATGGCATTTTATATCGCTATGAATTATTAAAATAATTTTTTGAAGATCGCAATATTGCTCAGAAAATTAAAGATTATACTGCGTGAAACACCGACCTTCAGATAACGTTACAAATTCGAATTTTTCGTAAATCTCATGAAAAAAGTTCATCGTAGTGTCAAAAATATTTTTATCAAAAGTAATAAAATCCTCGACAAAATAAACCGCAATTACAAAAAGAAGAATGCTTATTTTAGAGATTGTGCCCCCAAACTCTTTTAATTACTATCATTAAATAGACCGTTTGGCAAATCTATATTCTAGAAGTAGATGCTACGAAATAATGGGATGGGTCTTAAGATATCTTCATCGATTTTTTTTTTCTGTAATTATGACTGTTCTTTATGGAGACATATTTCAATACGTTAAGAGAATTAATGTTCCTCATTGATCAGTGGTCACAATTTCTGCCTTAGTCTTTCTCGAAGATTGAAAAGTCAATAGAGCTGGGGTTTGTGAGGATTTTATCTAAAATGTTACAAAGTGGTTAATGTTTCTTCTGCAATTTGTAATGCTAACTTTCTTTTTTTTTGAAAATTAAAAAAAAAACATTTATCGATTTAATTGTCTTTTCAATTATTTATCTTTACTTTCCTGTTAAATGAACTTCTCCAACATCTCCTCCAGGTTTAAAGCAAAGATTGTTGTATTTTGAAAATACAGAAATTACTCTTGTCTTTTTCCTTCCAACTGCATAATTTTTAATATCGCTTTATTTGCAAAAAGATTTAGAAACTTTTGGAACGAGACAAATAACTATTTATATACAAAGCTGTAATAGCAAGATGCAAGCTGTAAAACGATGCAAGAAAGAGATGGTTAAATTATTTTGATACAAATTTGTATCTAAAACTTCTCAGAAGAAAGAAGGACACCTTGAAGCAACTGTGAAGCTAAAGGTAAGATTTATTCAGAAAAAACAACTATGAAGTAAACGAATCATATCAAATAATCAAATCAAAGGATCTATGTAGGTGATTTAACATCCTATTTGATTTAAGTGCCTCTTTTTTCAGCGAAGTTTTCCCCGCAAATCAGTTTTCAAAACTAAAAATGTTTACGTTTAAAGTAAGGTGAATCTTATTAGACAAAAAAAAAAAAAAAAAATCACTCCCGTCCAATTATCTCTCTGCTGCCTGCCGCTTACCAACGAGGGGGAAACAAAGCAGCAGAAATTTGACGCATCAAGTATACAAAGCTATAAACCTCTCAAAGGATTCCCCTCCTATATTCTGCCCCCCAGTGCCCCTTCTCGGGAAAAGTTCAAACTGTCAAACGGGTAGACTTGGTAGGTTATTGTTGAGATAAGAGCTATCTCTCCTTAAAAAAATAAACTGACGAAGCTGTGGGGTGGCCATCGCTACGACTCCTCGGAACCGAACATTATTCTTCCCAAGGAACAGTTAGAGTAAACAACCATCAAGCGTCGACAAAATAATCATGTCTAGGTTTCAAATTTAGAGGTAGGTTTAGTGAAGTTTATGTTAATATCTTACTCAGGGAACGGTGTACTTTGTAAATTATCAGTAAAAATAATTCAAAGTGAAGCGCTGTAACGAAAAAAGCAGCAACTGCGTTTTTCGGTTGAAGTTCCTCTTTCTTTCAACACTCCATGAAAAGTCAGAGCTGTAGATAAAATGTCTGATTATAAACTAGGTTATAAATTTGCTGTATTATTCATTTGTAAATGATATGAAGGTTCATTAATTGCCTTTAAATGTTTTGATAGGGGAAATCGAACTTGTTAATGATTCATATAAATTTTATATCTCTTTTTGTGAATGATATGACGATTCATTAATCGTTCGTCTATTAACTAAGCGTTGATGCTACAACTTTCATCATTTTTCTGGTATTCATATTAGAAAATGTTGAAACTTTTGTTGTTGAAGCAAACACTTGTTTCAACAACACACAAGCCAAATTTCTTAAGAAGAATTTGATAGCAAGAAAGAATAGAATTTGAAGATTTGAATTTATTATTCTATTATTTGAAGGATTAAAATAGTAGGGTTTTTTAAATATGTAATAAAAATAGCTTAATTTTTCCCCCTAACTTTTTAAATGTATGCAACTCGACAATATCTTGATAGAAGCAAAGAAAAAAACGAAAATGGCGATGGTAGTCTGCCCGAAACTTTATCATATACTCTCTAATAAAGATGTTTTATCGTCCCCTTCCACCAGCATAAGATTGTAGATCTTGGGCAAGGACGTGAGCGCCATGAGTGCGCAGATTTTGATTTCCACACTTGAAAATTGTATGCTTTGTAGCATAGTAAACTTGTATTTGCGTTTTAAATAGAAGTACGAATGTACTGGCAAAACTACTACGTACGTATTGGCGAACAATAAATACACAATATCGATCTTTGGTGTGAATCCAGCATTCTTAGCAAATCTGGTTGCTTGGAGATTTGGGGGGGGGCAATTATTCGATGACATGCGGATAGTGCATAAGTATCAGAAAATCGAATATGTATTTTAGGTGTCTTTTAACTGATCGATTCAAACCAAAATTTGACATAGAGCTACAAATGTAGTCACATAATCACATACTAAATTTCATATATTTAAATCATTGCGTTTTAGAGTTATCGAATTTACATGTATTCAAATGTAGTGATCGAGAGACAATCAACTCCTTTACGGATTTGATTTCAAATTTGATGCCCATTTACATTATAGATACAAGCCTGTGTACCAATATTATTTACCTGACCTTTTGTATTTTGTAGTTACCGTTTTCATTTGCATTCAGATAGCCGGATAGACAGACTTCCTTTGATTGGATTTCGTCAAAATTTGATAAATATGCAAATTTGGTGTAAAGACCTTATACCAAATATCATTCTTCTAGTTCAAAATGTTTTTGAGTTAACGTGTGTTTTAAACGTAATGCCATAAATATACTTTTCAAACACACGGAGATCTGCCACTTGAAGATTTGTCAAAATCTCGAATTCCTTTTTTTTGACGACTTCAATACCTTATACTTCGTATATGAGAAAACAAAAATTAAAAGACTTAGGATTAAGAAATTGCACACCCATCGTATATTAAATAATTTGTAATGTACTAAAAATGAATGAAATTGCGTAAGAAAAGAAATATTTTAATCCATCATACTTTCAAGAGTAAAATTTAAATCGGCAGAAAATTTTTTTACTTCAGAGCCCCCCAAAACATTGAACTAACACCATTAAAATGTCTTTTGAGGTTGCAATATAGATATCAATACTCGATATGACCGAAGCCCATATGAGGGGTGCACTAATAAATTACCAATTGTCTCACAATTTAAGAAATCTATCTAACAGTCTCTAGTAGGAGTCAATTCATTCTAGTTTCTCCAACATGATGACATTAAAGAAATAGATTACATGATCTATATTGGAAAAAGTACTACAATTATAAACTTGTTATTAACTTTTTATATCTAGAAAAATATATAAAAGAGCTTATAAACTAATTTAAATAATTCTTTTTCTTTTAGAAACGTTGAAAAATGGTGCTCACAATGTTTGAGTTGGTACTCTTCGTTATCCCCTTCTGTCTTGGACGTATCATGGATTCTCCACCAGCTCAAGAAGTAAGCAAAGATTCCTTTTTTTTTTTTTTTTCTTTTTTTTTTCATTACATATTTTAAGAATGTGAATTTTCTTGCTTTAAAAGAGTTTCCCCTATTTGCTATAAAAATTATTCCATCACACGTTTTATTATTAAAATAGAAAAAAGTATTTCGTCACAAATTATTTCCGCATTTCATTAGCGAAATATAGTTACGAAAGAGTCTTTTAGATTGTCATCTTTGCAATTTTTTCGGCGATTAATCGTTGGGATGTTGTTAATACATAAGTACCAGAAAACCGAATTTTTATTTTAGGCTACATTTTCTCAACCGATTAAAACAAAATTTCACAGAATTGTAGTCACAAAAGAACATTCTAAATTTCATATGCTTAAATCATTGCGTTTACGAATATTAGTATTTATTTTCTTATGAAAGCACAAACTAACAGATTGTCATCTTTTTAACAGATTAAATTCAAAATTTGATATATAAGTACAATTTATAACTTAAGCATGTGTACCAAATTTTATCTATCTGTCTTTCTTCGTTTTTGAAGTTATCGCGTTAACGTATATTCGGAAAGCTGGACAAACAGATTTCATACGAATGGATTTCGTTCAAAATTTGACAGATATAAATTAATTTAGTGTAAATACCATATACCAAATTACAGACGTCTAGCTAAAAGCGTTATTGAGTTATTGTGTTCGCAGATAAACAACATAGTTTTAAACATGCATTTTTTGAATTCAGAAAGCTCTGAAAAGTGGAGATTCGCCAAATTCTCGATTTCAAATTTTTTGACAATTATAATATTTTCTCTTTGTAAAAAGAAAGTAATATAAATATATATATATATATATATATATATATATATATATATATATATGTGTGTGTGTGTGTGTGTGTTTGTGTGTGTGTGTGTGTGTGTGTGTGTGTGTGTGTGTGTGTGTGTGTGTGTGTTTGAAATTGCATGATTTTGGTTTTTAGTTGTTTTTTTATTATTAGTTCAGTTTAATTATATTAACGCCCTATTTAAAACCAGCACTAAAGCTACCTTTGAACCATAGACAGATGACGAATTTGGCACCTGAACTGGCGCCACTTTCTCCAAGCTTCCACATTTCACCCATAGAGAGAGAAGAGGGTATTTACCCCAGTTGTTGGATGCTTCAGGCTCACATGCACGGTGGATCTTTAATGGAATTTAGTTTCGAATCTAGAAACTTCCGAGACCGAGACCACCGCGTCCCTATAATTATTATTATAGCAATTTATTTAGAACTTTGTTGGCACCTAATACCAGTATTTAAAATCTTTTTTCGATGTTCGTGATCAGAACAAATTCTATGCATGCATGGTTATGAGGCTTTGTCTTATAGTCATACGGTATATTAAAAATCCTTTAGTCACCTACTTTAAACTTGGTAGTTACTTTCTGTAAAACTAAATTCGAAGACAAAGATTCGACGTTTTGAAAGGACAGACCGTTTGCCTAGGCGAGCAAGCTGTGCATCAAAATCGTGGTAACGGCAATAACGGATGCAACTTGTTTCACACTCCCGAAAAAAGCTATATCTTGCAATTGGCTTAAAGTCAAGAAGCAAGAATTTATCAGGAAAAGTTCTGGTCACAGGGTCAGTAAATTCTGTGACAAAAGGTATAGTTTAGATCTATATTTGATGCTGTGAACTTTCCCATGTTCAGCCGTAGAAATAAAAAGTAAGTACTCGCCAACTGTGAAACTTGGGATGATTGAGTACATTAAAGAGGTGGGTGCCATTTCAAAATGATAATCATTGCTCCAGTCATTCAAACCAAACATGGTTTTAAATTAGTTCTTATTCGTAATCTAGCTCTTAAATTGCTCTCAGGTAATGATAATGCTATGTTTCCTTACCTAATATAATATTTAAAGTTTTGCTATTCTGAAAAGCCGAAATTTTTTTTATCAATTAAATATACCAATGAGTAAATAAAGGTACAAATAGTTAAAAGAAATACAACGAACTTTAAAATTTGATAAAGAAAAACTGTCTGTGACATTTTCTTAAAATACAAATGACTTCGTTTTTTCTATTCATATAATTCTTTTTTTTTTTCTTTTTTTCTTTTAGCTGGGAAAAGGCAAAATATATCTGCTTAATAAGGATGGTAAGTGTTTTCAAATGATAAAGATTTAAATATAATTAAAATATTACTTTAATGTTTATAAAGCTCCCACTACTAATTATTTTTGAATCTAATAATCTAATAAGGGATTGGATGTCACTGAGATTTAGAATAATTTAATCATAGAAATATCCTTCACCATGTTGAGAAAGAATTTCTTTAACTTCTAAAATTTTAAAAACTTTTTAAAAAGAGTTGAATTTTCCATGTTACTTTATTTTAGTGGTTACTAAAACTGCAGCGGTTACAGTGAGGGATAATGTAGAAATAATACTCGTGTGATTGATGCTGGCATAAAATCAACAACTCGAATGAATTCAATATAACTATTAAATATGTTACGGCAAAATAAAAATGGGATATTATTATATAGTTGTCAAAATCTTGAAGTTAGTGTTAGCGAAACTTCTAAAGTAAATTTTTTTTTGTTTGGGAATCTCGTCAAAATATTTATCTCGTATATATGAACGGATCCCAACAGACTTGAAAATTTTTTCTTCATCTCGAATATATCCAAATCTAGCAGAAATGCATGTTGATTCTATAATCATGGGAGAAACTTAGAGGGAAGGTAAGGAACATCGAATAGGAACACGCCATCTTTGGAATAGAACATGAGCTCGCAAACACAGAAAGCACCAGTTATAGAAGCTTTCTGCCAGTGAATTAACTAAAAGGAAAGACAACACTTAATAAGGAAAGAAGTTTGAAGAAATGCAAATTCGCAACAACACAGTTGCAAGAACACAATTTTGGAGCATGACCAATACAGTAGCAAATAGGAGGTAGTATTAACAACAAACCTTTAGAGTTTTTAAAATAGGTGCTCAGAGAATTTGCTTCCCGAAGCTATATGCTCTTCACCTATTGTTGCAATTGTGTTTTTGTACTATTGCAAGTTTGTTTTTCTTTTATTTTGGAAACAGCTAAAGGGAGAATGAACCCTTTAGATGCCTCCTTTTGCCTTTAAAAATGGCCTGTCTCTGTATATCTGATCAATCGTTAAAGCTTGTTTTAGAATCACCCTCTACAAAAAAAAAAAAAAAATTACTAAACGAAAAACAGCTGAAGAACAATATTCCATAATTTGCATAAATTCTTGCGGAAAAGGTAAATAGTTTAAATTTGCATTGATGTGCTTTGAGAAAACACTGTTCCACTACTGAAAGTAAGATTTATTTCAGATCGCTGGAAATGCAATAAATAAATCATTTATTATTTCAAACACTAATGTGTTTAGAATAACGTTTAATATTATTGGATAGTGTGATTATTCATATTAAAAATATATAAAAATCAGGTGTGGAGCCTATGAAAGGCTTTAATTTTTAATGCCGTTATGAGCTTGAAAAACGCATTTTTCAAGTACTTTAAAATTATCACGTTATAAATCTGTTTTAATTAACACAATTGTAATCATTCTTGTAGGGCTTTAAAAGAATTTTATTAATAAATTTCAATGTTCAACTAAAAGGTTTCTGTTAATATAATTTTAATTTAAGCAGGAAATGTCCTAAATGTAGTCAAATTATGTAGAAATGTAAAAAGAAAAGGAATTAAAAAAAAGACCAACATTCATCAGATTTATTAAAAATACTGGCTATATTTATTGTGAACTTTTAGATAAATATAATTAACAACAATCTATAATTCTCTTTTTCTAAAATAGTGAACAAACGGGGGTGTAGTTTTGTTTTAAAACATTTTTTTGAAGTGTTTGTTTAAATTGGAAATTTTTTCAGTAGTAAGACTCGATACAGCTTGAAAGAATAAAATAAACTTAAACTGAATAAAGTGCTTAGATTAATTTAAATTAATTCCAATAATTTGTGAAACTTTGAAATAAAAATTGTAACTAACTTTCAAAAGAGAAAAATGAGTTTTAGACATAATTTTTCTGTCCATAGACAGTCAATTTCTCCTCTTTAAAGACATCTTTATAATTAATGATTTAAACGCATATAATTAAATTATTAGAGTTACTTTAATATTTCCCATTTGTTCTAAAATCTTTTAATAATGCCATATGATTTCTGAAAGATAGTGTTTGCATTAGACTATTTGAAAAAATATAATAGTAAAAATACTTGACTGTTTTGGGGGTACTTGAATCGGAAAATTTTTTGCGGCTTATCGGATATTTTTTCAGTTTTTAAAATACTTTTGATAAAAAAATATGCAACTTCTCAGTAAGTCAGTGGGTATGTACCGAAAAAATGCAATAATTAAAATTCTGTTTCTAATTTTTGTATTTCTGTTATTTACTTTTGCACGATTCGAGTTCTTATCAGATATGTACCCGTGAAAGATCGACTTTCAGTTTATGGGGCGCCATCTATCGGTGAGATGTGTAAAATATTTATGTAGCGCAATAAGAAAATCTTCACTGAAGTTGTCAATTAACTGTCATGCAGTAAAAACAACACACAGAATTGTGTGAGTACAGTGAAACTCGTAAGCCCACAGTTAGTCAAAAAAATGCTTTTAATTAATTAATTTATTATTTTTTTTTACCATACATACATTTTTAACGTTCTTTAAAATAAACTAGAAATAAATTTTTGGCGTTTCAAGTCTGAAGTGGATTTTCCTCCAGCTGCAAGCATTTACTGTTTGAAATTTGTGATCTGAGCAATAAAATTTAATTAAAACAAATAAATAAAAGTGAATTTTTAGAATTAAAAATAATTAAACAATAACTAGTCGCTAAAACTTACGGCGATTATCTATTTTTTATTATCCGTATATCTTGTCCGACAAAATTTGTAATCGGTACTAACAAATGAATTTTCAGCAAATAATAATTAAATATTTTGGGATATCTTTTAGATGCTATATTTCGAACTATCATTGTTTCGTAACTCAAAAATTCACCTTTTTACGAATTACAAGAATTTAAACAGTCAAGAAAGTCTCATTAATCATTAAATCAAACAAAGAAATTTTTCTCTGTCTTATTTATTGACTAGCCGCCTTTGGCAACCAGCCGGTTCGCCAGTATTACCTCTCACTACAATTTTCAATTAAACATTTTAAGTAACTGGTCTCTTAAAGGATTCTCAAACAAAACATTTTTAATCTTCAAATTTTGATAGTCATACCAAACTTATACTGTTTAGATCGTTTCGTTCAATTTACTATATATATATTTTGCTAATTTGTTGTCATTTCCGGCAAAACTTCAACTTTAATTTAAAATGTAAATGATGAAATTGCAATTAATATTAAGATATTTTTTAATAAAACCAAGCATTTTATTTTATTTATCATCTTTATTGTTATTTATTAATTATTATTATTTTTGAATGTGAGTATTGCAAACAGAATCGCTCAGTATTTAAGTCTTATGTTAACTACAAAATATTTTTCATAATTTATGTAATATCTCAAACAATAATTCAACAAAAATTTCTGAGATTCAGCATAAAATTCAGTTTTTAGTTTTGCTTTCAAAAGGATTGAAATGAAATCAATAATAATATTTTTTTCCTGCCTATAAATATATTTCAAAAATTATGTAGTCTAAATTTTATGCAGTAAGGTATCATATTCTGAGAAATATTCTGGACACACCAAATTTAAATAAATGAATGAATGTTTCTATTTTCCAAGATCAACTAAGACTTATTTATGAAGTTTTAAATGTTAAAAATTTAGAAAAACTCAATTTCATAATTTTCGGCCAATTAATCTTGAGAAATCTGCGCGCTGATTGGCGTATTTTCTTTGAAGCGATCGATGGAAAATCTGAAATTGTCCTTTTTTTATTGAATAGTGATATTCAAATTTTCATAAATCAGTCAGTTTAAGTGATTGGAAATTAACTCTTAAAAGTCAGTGATTTAGTTGATTGGAAATTAACTCT
>JAPMOR010012891.1:249237-259334 GCA_026543865.1 Argiope aurantia
ATATATATATATATATATATATATATATATATATATATATATATATATATATTAAAAAACAAAATTCATGAGAAGCCAGGGGGCAATGCAACATTACCATAAATTTTAAACGGGAGCAATTAAATCTTATTAGAAAAATATTCCCAAATACTAAAAGGAGGAATCTCTTGCATTAACCGAAACTTAATTGTAACATTTTTCACAGTGTAACGATGTGATCGTTTCATTTCGAGCAAATTAAAATCTCATATGCTTCTATGCAATTGTTTTCATTCATTCTACAGCTTCGAAACGAGCACTCCAACCAGCTTTGAATATTCGGAATGGACCTGCCGAGTTCTTAGACATCATGGCCGGCGATAACAAGTTCCTGGAATGTGAAGCTGGTGGAACCCCTCCCCCAACCATTCACTGGCTGAAGGATGGTCAAAAGATTCCTCAGGTAACTTACTATTATGAAGATATTACATTTCAAGACTGTAAAAACAGTCCTTCGCTGTAAATCCATTCTTTATATATCCTTTGAGAACAATTTCTTTTTTACAGTGGTGGGTTTTTGCACAGGTACTAAAAATCCTGAACAGATCTCAAAATCTATTCGATAAACCCGGTTTTAGTATTAGGCTGTGCACTTCCGACAATTATCAGTTCGCAAGCACAATCAGAATGTGAAAAAATCATTAAATCGTTCATAACAAAATTTTCTTAAAGTTGGCATATCAATAAATACATACAATTAACACCTTGACTGCCTATATAAATTCCATTGTAAGAAATTCAGCGTAGCAGTCAAAATGTTAATTGATTAGTTAGAATGGCATAGATTGGCGGGTTGGCCTTCGTGTAAGTTGCATATAGTAAGCACCTATCTCCAAACAATGTGTAGGTTATTTATTAATAGTAATTTTCAGGGTTAAAATGCCTTTTTTTACTCTTATGCCAGTCTATAAAACACAACGGAAAAATTGAATCGAGGCATTGACACTTTTAACATTTCATTTTATTCTGTGCCTGCGAAGCATTGCAAGAGATATCTCAGGATGATTATTTGTATGGATTAAATGGCAATACAGTGAACAGTAGGGCGATACAATGGAACAGGTTTTTAATTCGCATTAATAAAAAAATCGAATTTTTCTACTCGTCCCTTGAATTTCTTATTAACTTAAAATATCTGCTATTAATTGAATTTAATTTGGCTAATCTGAAGTTAAATTTAAGAACAGAATTTTTTTATTATTTAGTTGTTTCTGTTAATTAGATGGATTCGTGTTTACGTCTCAAAAGTTTAATCTTTGTCTAGCGTTAATTCGGCGGCTATTTAATTTGAAGTTTTAATTCACATACTCGAAGTGCTGCATAATATTTATTAGTTAAAGTTTTAAAAATCTTCAGATGTATAATTATTATCATTTTATCTATTAAAACTATTTAATGGTAATTTTATAATCAAATAATATTTATCAAAACTACTAAATATTAAAAACAAATCTTTACTGCCATTTTTAACTTAACGACTATCATTTTTTATATTCATTTTTAGATCCATTTTTATTAATCAAAATATTTAAAAGTGAAATTTTTATGGCTTTCAGATTCTAATTAGCCAATTTCCATTGTTCCATGTAAGTAAAAGCAAATGACCTTCATTAAAAATAGGAAATTTAATTTTAATGCATCTTTAATTATCTGATTCAAATCCCATTTTAAAGTAAATGAGGAGATAACAACTTCAGAATAAAAGTATTGATACAATCTCAGCAATGAATTATATAAATTACACGAAAAAATTATTAGTGAGCATTCGAAATGATACTACTTTCGAAAAACTGATGGTTGATGAAAAAAAGTTGCTGAGATTTTAAGTGTACTTCTCAGTTTTGAAAAATAAGATATTGTTTGACCCAAAACAAAGGAAAATATCATGTACAAGCTAAAGTATGAACCTTTTAACGATTTCTAACTACATTTTAAAACATTTATCTACATTTGGGTTATAAATAACCTGCAAAGTAGACTGACTGATTTTTCAACCATCGTTTAGCCCTGCTGGTCACACTCTCTGTGTATTTCACTACATAAAGTGACCGACTCGGCCCTTCTACATATTGCTGAGATTTGTGCTAAAAATATTATCTGAAAGAAACATATGCTGATTTGTGTTAAAATTATTCCAGTATTATTATTTCTTGACAGGCACTGGTAACCGCACATCGAGAAACATGTAAAACTTTGTTTAAGGAATGCTAATTATGTTTATACATCATCACAATACAAACCTGAAATCTAATAGTCATTTTTCAATCAATTTATATAAAATTCTATGGTGATCAATATGTTAAGACTGATTTTTATTTCTCAGTCATTAACGTCTCTATATCAACTACGGAAAATGAATTCAAGCCCTTGTCGATATTTAACTAAAATTTTGGGTTGTTTTCTTATAAACACTTATGAAAAATGAAGAACTGTTTAAAGAATGTGTAAGTTTAGAGAAATATCTTACACTAGATAATTCTCGAGATACCAACGAATTTAAAGAAATGAATTGCGAGTAATAGCATGGTACATTTCCGAAATCTTTGGCTCTTGATATCCTCTAATATATGTGACAACATAAATCAGAAAATTTGATTCTAATTTTATTTATCGCATTATACATATCTGTAATATATCCAGTACCAAAAAAGAATTTGGAAAGCTGAAATTCACTAAGGCGTGAAATCGATTGACCGTGGTTCAAGATTGGTCTGCAAAGAATATCATTTCAACACCCAACTGCCTTTCCGTTAAATTTGTACACAGTTTGTAAATTGTAGATACTGGATAAATGGTAATATCGACATTGGGAAAGGCTTCAAAAAGATTCTTTGCCTATGACCACATATTATCAAAATCTCTACCCGCATATCCACTTTAGATTAATCAGGGTTCTCTATCTTGGATACTGCCAAAACCCATCTCTGATATATACACGTTAAATCTATACTTTTCCATAAAAAGTTTTCGTGCTAGTATAATGTGAAAATTTTGAAAGTCGCTTGTAGGCTCAAATATCGTTCTCGTCATCTTAAATTGATTCGAAATGACGATTTTTACCTATAACCACTCGAAAACTCTTAAAAGAAGGATTAGACAAATCAAATCAACATGGTTGTTTCTGGAAAGAGTGCATAAAATGGCCCTATATAGGTTGTTTCTCGAGAGCAAGGGAGCTCTATAATCTCATTAAAAAGAATGATTTATTTTATAATAAAAGAATTTGAATTTTATTCTTTCGGCATTGTATAAAAGATATCCCATATGGCTTTAGCTATATTGCTAAGTTATGCATTCGTCTAATTGTATTTCTACAAACATTAATTTCATTTCTACAGAAATTTGTGTGCCACTAGAATGCTAATAAGTTCTCTACAAGTGAATTGCTATTTAATATAAACTGTCCATTTGCAATAAAAAACCTAATTCTTATTTGTTAAAATAAAAATTAGGTGAAAATTATAAGGTTGTTCCTTGTAATTTTTCTGTGTATTAATAATAAGTGCATCGACATTTACATCCGGTATTAAAAAATCATGTATTGAAAGGTTTAAACCAATGCCTACAGAAACGTTATTCCACAGCTCAATATCATGAGTAATTTCAATACAATATAATAAATAAGGTCTGTTGGAAGCGAAATGTGATTTTTCTTTTGAAAGAATTTTCGTAATTATAAGGGGTGATCTAAAAAAAGTTTACAAAGGTAAAATGCTTTATTAACAATAGACACAGGATACAAATAGTAATTAAGAGACATGTGTGGCGGTCACTTCTTTACATAATCACCAAACCTGTTGAGGCATTTATCACACCGCTGGACCAATTTGTTTAACCCGTCTTGGTAATAATCAAGTCCACGGCTATTGAGCCAGTTATCGACACCTTTTTGAACATCCCCCTCTGATATGAACTTTATTTCGGATAAGTGTTTCTTCAATGCCGGGAAAAGGAAATAGTCACTGGGAGCCAAATCGGGACTGTATGGGGGAGGCTCCAGACCTCCTACCTAAACGTTTCCATCAATATCTCTACCCGCTTCAAAAGAACGACACCATTGTTGTCTACTCATTGCTTTTACCCCGTACACTTCAACGATTTGTCTGTGAATGTCCGAATGGGACACATTCTTAAGCCCATAGAAATCGTATCACGGCTCACATCCTCTGTGCGAGACCACTTCTTTAGATGTCCTGCCATTACTATCGCTGTTTCAGGTCTCGGTACTAACACTATCTGCTCGAACTACCTGTCCAAGACAACTAGCGCCATGTGTCTCCACTCTGGATAACAATATTCCCATTCACAATTTCTACTTTCCAAATACTGCTGCTTGTAAACGTTTTTTTGGATCACCCCTCGTACTTCGGAGCTTCTAAATGCACACTTTCTTATCTGATACAACAGTATTTTGTAAAGAGAAATAAGGAAAATTTTGCTAAAATTACTATAAACACTTAATTATCATTAAAATAAATCTTTCAATTATTGTGTATGGATGAAAATGTTAAATTTTTTAGAAAAAGGATTATTAAACTTTTTCTATCGCGACTCCATAATTAGAAAAAAATATTTCTTGAACCTATTTTTATCCTAGAAACTTTTCGCGAAATAAAAATTAATAATAAATTTTAAAAAAATCAAGTTTAAAATAGTTGTGCAACAAAATTTATCAAATACCTTTTAGTCAAGGTGATTTTCTTAACAACTTCTATCAACAAATATTTATGATTCAGAATATATCTTTACATAACTTGAAAGTTAAACAATGGATAAGTTAACTTTTTGTTAAAAATACGATCTACATTGCATCTTCCAATGGACAGTGCATTGCCCTAGCCCTGTCTAGATCACAAACAACGAATTACTTTTTTTCTTTCACGAAAACGATATAAATGTGTAAAAGAAAAAATATATAAAACTGGTGATGATATTTGTTGCCTTCATTTTATGCTAAAAATGCATTTTTAAAAAAACTAAATGGGCAGAAAACTTCGATACAGCTAAAGAGAAAGGAAAAGCTCTT
The DNA here is from genome assembly GCA_026543865.1 of Argiope aurantia. NCBI lineage: Eukaryota > Metazoa > Arthropoda > Arachnida > Araneae > Araneidae > Argiope > Argiope aurantia. The sequence goes on from JAPMOR010012891.1 coordinate 254,303, forward strand.
TAAAAGGTCGTTTCGACAGGAAATCACTTGTCTTGAAAAAATTAGCGGATGTTAAGAGAAATCGAGAAAAGTACCTCCCCGAATTCATGGAGGTAAGTCGTTGATGCTCCGAAAATCAATAATAGGCGAGAGAACCTCAACTTACTAAACTTTCTCTAGACAGAAATCCTTAAAATTTAATTTGCTTTGAAGACCTATATATTTTTATATACTATATAATATATTTTTGCTTATTGCCTTACGAAAATTAATAATTTGGACTTCCAAAATCTCAATTAGATTAGGTGAATCAAAAGGATATTACGTGGTGAGAGTTCTCAAAAACGCTGTTTCAATGAAGTAAGATATAATTTGAAAATTATCTGTATCTTTAAATTATAGAATTTATACGATGTTTAAGCGTATAAATTCTGTAAGATCTGTACGAATTTATTCAATAATTCTGTGCGAATTTATGCCATCTTTTTCTATCTTTAATAATTTTAATTCTATCTTTAATCTTCATATAAATTACAGAATTTATATGAAGCCATGCATCAATCTGCCCGAGACAACGAGGTCATGGAAACAACTCTGGGCCTTGGCTTTACACGTTCACGACTGTTTATTGACTGTGCCACACCAAACGACGCTGGAAGATACACTTGCGTTGCTGAAAATGATTATATTCGTACGTTCAAGAGCAGCCAAGTTTTTGTAGGTGGAACATTGGAATCTGATAATGACGCCATCTGCCTGGCCAAAAAAACATTCGGTAACGGATTTCATTCATATTTGCATTGTCAGTTATGGTTTCATGTTGTTAAAGCTGGAATTTTTAGATAGTTTTGTATACATGAAAATCCTTTGTTATCCCGATTAGTTTAAATTATGTCAAATTTATTTAATATCGTTATAATGCTATTTCTAATCTATAAGAAATTTTATCAGATTCGGTCTCAGAATTTGAGGAACATGTTTTGAGTTTTTACTCCGTCCCCTTCCCATTTTCAGTCTTATTTCCTATTGTTTACAATTATAACTAAATTAAAACATTCTTTGCAGAAATACTACTGGCATTGCTTTTTTTCTATTTTTATTATCTGAACTACAAATGATAACATTGATAATCTTTAAAAAGCTGTTAGAAGAAATTAAGATATGGTTTTTAATTATTTGTGCTGTATGGGTTCGGGTAGTCCAAAAGGCCAAAGAATGATTTGAATTTTAGTAAAACTATAAAATTTTTAACGGATTTTACTTTTTCTGTATCTTCGACATTTAGAATATAAAATAATGTTTAATATAATGTTTAAATAAATTTATTATATTATTAATTTCTACGTCACCTTTTAAAATACTTTGTCATTTGTTAATTTAGTTATTTTCTAAATAATTTTTAATTTTTTTAGTTTTCATCTAACAGGAAATAAAGTCTTTAAATAAGCCATAAAAAAGCTTTCCATGCTTAAATTTGTCAGCTCAAAATGTGTTTCCTGCTTTGTTCTTCGATTTATGTTGTTGAGAAAGCGAAAAACTGTTTGTCTATAGATAGGATCACAAATGGCAAAAATTGAAGAATCCCAGTTTTTTAATATGAAAAAATGAAGCCTTTTTGATGTTCATCATTTATCTTTTATGATACAAAAATATCTTTCAGTAAAATGGGTACTTTAAACCGAAATTTATTTGAAGTTACCTTGAATTCTAGATAGCTGGCCTATTCTTATAGTTTTATGTAATTGAAAATCTGAATATAAGGAAAGCCTCATTGAAAAACTAACTAACATATGTTCGTTTATCCATTTTAAGGTTCTCCTGCACGCATTCATATGTGGACTCACACAAGATTAGAGCTGATGGGCAGTGACGTGCAACTGTTCTGCAGACCTACCGGAGATCCCCAGCCCCATGTTGTATGGAGAGGACCAAACAACAATGTTCTCAACAATTCCAAGAAATACGAGGTACGTAATATATATTTCATAAAATGAAGTATCTGTTAAATTCTTACAATACTATTTACGATGATTATATCACCAGTTAAGAAGCATAGCTGCAAAATTTAAAAAAAAAAAAAAAAAAGTCTGTTTTCGAGTTAAGAACTCCAAATGACACCATCATCATCAGAAATACTAAAGTCTGTTTTCTAGTTAAAACAACCAAATGACACCATCTGAAATATTAAACTCTGTTTTCCTAACAATAACAACAGAAATTCAAAAATATTTTATCCGCAATAACAGACTAAGTATTTTCGTAATATGATCGTTTAAGAATTTAACAATTGGTTCCTATGTCAATCTATGCAAAATTTAACTTAATAATTACTTTTCAAATATTTAATTTGATTCCAGTATTCTAATCTTACTTCAGATTTTCCCATATAATTCAACAGGGTTTGTCAACAGTTCTTTTTAAGAGATTTGGGACGTTAGATTATGTTTCATTAATTTGTATAATTTTATATTTTAGTAAGAACTTTTCTTACAGATTATGTCTAATGGCGATTTGATTGTCCGCAACATCATGTGGTCTGACATGGGTGGCTACAGCTGTCAAACCAAAAATTCTGAAGGATCTGACGAGGCTTTGGTTTTCTTGTACCCAACAATGGTAAGAAATTCACTGATTCAAAGTCCCTAGTTTGTTTATTTTTATTATAGCTTAACATATTGTTTGATGTACTGCGTTAAAGTACTTACGTTTACAAAATGCATGTTATTTATTTATTTTAAACTTGAGTATGTTTTATTTGTGGTTGTTAGGTAATCGCTGGACTCTGTGATACCTAACAACCACCAATGAATTCATGAAGTGTTAATATATAACTTTTTGTCAAACGTAAACATGTTATAGTGTACTTAATGTTCATTGAATGGCAATACTAGTATTAACTAAATGGAGTCAATCCATGCTCAAATTGCACACGCCAAATGCCTCGCGCCATTTTAATTTTAGACTCCATTATGCATCTCACAGAAGAGGAAAATACGTGTTGTTAAAGCAGGAAATCAGATTCCTGTAAGAAGCAATCCTTTAAAAATTAATAATCTGATTTATACGAGGCATAATAATCAGATAAACAGTTTAATTTAAAACACACGGATAAAAAGCATTGTATTGATTTGGTTTAGTTATATTAACGTCCCGTTTGAAGCAACACTTGGGCTATTTTGGGACGGACCTCGTAATTTTGAACCACGGTCAGATGACGAGGACGACACCTGAGCTGGCACCCCCCTCTTCACACCACACCACACCAGCGGGAGGACGTTTGTTCAGGACGGATTTAACGTGTAACAGATCCCCTTACACGACGGTTCTTTTGGTGGAATCGGGACTCGAACCTGAAACTCTCCGGTTCCAAAGCCGAGACCTTACCACCAGGCCACCGCGGCCTCAAAAAGCATTGGAATAAAAGTGTCAAAAATGTAATTATACATTAATTTTCTTACTAATAGACAAATATAAATATAAATATGTGCAAATTTCTGCTACGCAAACAGGCATTTCTCGACTGAGACTTGCTAATTCATGGTGTCCTAATTTAACATTTTAAAGAATTGTGAGATTAAGCCATCCTGAACTTTAAAAAGAACGTACTTCTTTTTTTTTCCTTTTTTGCTAATGAATAAATTTGAATGTCTGCAAATTTATCACCACAAATATGCACTTTTCAATAGAAAACAATAAGATCTGTTGATTCATGAAGTCCTAATTTGACACCAAAAGGGTTATGAAATGGTCTCAGACCATCTAAAGAATCTCCCTATAAAATATTAAACGTTTCCTATAATACAAATTTAAAATTCAGAGCCACACAGCATACTACTGGGAGATCATAAAACAATTTCCTTCTTTGGAGGTTTCAACTGAAATTGATTAAACAGTATGAAACTTAATTTCATATAATCACTATTGTAGACATAAGAAAAGAACTGTACAAAAAAAAATTTAGTAACAAAAAATCACTGGTAGGAGTGATTTTGGCGCTGTTGGAATAAAAATGAGTCACAAATAAAGCACGAAAAAAAGATTGTGTAAAATTTCATTAATATTTGGGAGACAAAAAATTCAATAGCAAAAATAAATGATATATAGCATGAAACTTACAGGAAATAATCTTTTATTAATCAACATTAAGATTCCATGGCATACAGGTAACATTTTTAATGCGCTGACTTTATACAAGATGTGTGTGTGTGTGTAACTTTGTATATCAATTCATGGTTACATTATATAAAAGAGTTTTAGAAAATATCGGTTACCTCCTTGGAATCTTTACTACATTTATCCCTCCTCTAAAAGACTGCAAAAAAATGTCTTTGTGTATTTCAATTGATGTGAAGTTATTCCAAATACAATAGAAACCAAGAAACAAACAAAAAGGCGATTGAATTCAACCATATTTTTCTCTAACATTGTTTTTTTTTTTTTTTTTCGAATAACGACTCAGTTTATTGTTTCTAATTTTCTTTAAAAAAAACCCTCATTTTTACATTTAATTGGTTTATGATTAAATTTTGAACTGTGGATTCATATTCTCTTCTTCTTCCCCCAAACCATACTTTAATCATTACTGAAAGCCTTGGTAAAAAAATTAAATCTCTCGACATATTCTGTCGGAATAATTACCAACATCTAGGTTTTCTTTAATGATACAGTGGGAAACAACAAGCAGTCAAGAACTTTAGGCAAGATTTAAAACCAAAACATATCAGGAAGTCACCTCTTAAAACATTTCATATTCTGAGTGCATTTTTTTTTGTCAAATTTAATGAAACAAAATTTGTTAGATTTTTATCATGAATAATTTTGAAATATAGGTGAAACATGAAAATCGTAGGGAACTTCAAAACAAAACAAATATTATTTCTTATGTAAGGTTATAGTTTTGAAAGCATTACAACCCAGTTTAGTGTATTGCTATATATTTAGTACCTACTGCTTAGAATATAATTGGACCAACCTTCAAAAGAACTCTTATTATAAAATTGTTTAACTTTAAACAAATCATCAAAATTTTACGATTCAGGTTCACTTTATTCCA
>JAPMOR010012916.1:0-17476 GCA_026543865.1 Argiope aurantia
TCAGGAATCACTACTATTTAGAATCACGCACATTTAATTACATTTAGGACGGACAATTACATTAACATAAAAGAAATGAACATTAAGTAGATTTCGTCGAATACGTCGCAGGATTAATTCACATGTTCTGTCGCGTCTTTCGTTCAGAGATCCGTCTCGTCTTTACTCCGTCTAACAAGCATCAACACCTGTTGGCCAGCAGATGGTGCTCGTCATCAGGCGTTCGTCACTACATATATAATTAACATAAATACAATTTAATTACAAAAGCATACAACTAACCTGAAAATAATTTAAATCAAGTCCGATCCTTTGAAAATAATTGTCAACAATCAGAACACAATGCGTATGCGTGAATTTTCAACGCCAGCATGGTAACGCAAATACGTGAATTTTTCTATGCCAGTTGGGGTAACGCTATGCAGATTAGAACATTTTAATTTCCTTTATTCTGTTTTATGTTAATTCAAAAGTACTTCAGAATGAATCTGAAAGATCGATTAATTAACAATGTTTAGTTTTAAATGCGTCAAACATTAAGAAAATAAACAGAATCGTTTGAAATAATCAGCCAAAAAATGTTAAGCCTAACCTTATTAGCGTGGGGAAAAAACTGAAGCCTTACTCATTTGGCGGTGGGGAAATTATTTTTTTCGCGGGAAAGTTAGTTTTTAATTAATAATTAAAATTCTAATTAAAAATTAAAAAAAGCGACCGCAGGTGCACATTCCCAACCTTCAAGGTATACATGTACCGAATTTGGTAGCTGTATGCAAACGGTCTGGCCTGTAGAGCGCCAACACACACACATTGAGCTTTATTATAAGTATACATAGAGATTAAGTTTTTGAAGTTGCCATTCTTTCTGTCAATTACGTTATATAAAAGTCCTTACGCAAAGAATACAGAGGCTGATGCAATCAATCAAGAGGAAGACAAATCCAGCCTAAAACTTTATCATGTAAAGATTTTCGATTCTCTCTCTTTTATTCTCCCTCTTCGACTTTTAAACAAAAGTGCGAGATGAAAATTTGTTAAGAATCCTGATCTATTCACGAAAAGAGTATGTGTTTCAACATATAAAATGTTTTATAATATCAGAATAATGTTAAATATCATCATGAAAAAATGAGTAAATTCAGTAGCTACAAGCACATGGAAAAATAAGAAATATCGCTTACAATGAATACATATAATTTTATTTTAATATATATGATCTATACAGAGACTTGTATCATGAGTTTGTAAATTTCAAGTGATGAAGAAGTATTGCTATTCCTATATTATAAATGATTTGTTATTCAGTGTTAGTTATATAACAAATACAATCGGAATTCAATAACAAGGCACGATTGATTTTTCTCTTTTGGGATCTATTGTATCAGAGGAAACCACTGAGAAAGCATTTGTAACTTTTAATCTAAATCTTAAAATTTTAAGAAATGCTTTATAAATTTATTGTTCGATAATAACAAAAAATTTCCTATTGCAGTGGAAGCTCTTGTCGCATGCCTGAAGACTGAAAACTGAGAACATTCTTAAAAGATCAAAGAACAAAAAATTGTTCTTTGGATCGAAGCTGTTTACTGAATGCAGTGGCTTTACAATGGGGAGACAGGAAGCAAAGAAAGCGAATATAAATTGAATGGAAATCTTCGGGTTTACCGCTCAAATATAATTTAGTTTTTAGAAACAAATATTTCAAAAGGGAGCTTAAAAGACATGGAACCCCACTTGTTTGTTGCGTTTAACACACGTGGTATTTTGTGATTAACACAACTGGCATTAGTAACAGTTTTAAACCATATCAAAAGCAACTTACAAGCTTTGAATTGAATTCCAATTAATTCGTGATTTTGGTCCGACAGCACCAGTGGAACATTATTGGCAATCTGCCAGCTGAGATTCTTGGCTAGAAATTGGCTATCTGAGATCTTTGGCTATCTCCAAAATTATTTCTTATCTTAGATTTTGATAATTTCTACACTAAAGCTATTTTTTTATTGAAGACCGATTGTAATTATCTAAATCTGCCCTTTGACAAATAAACAATAGGACCTTAAGATTCTTTGTTAAGTGTTTCAATGAAATATCACAGACACCATCTGGAGGCACCACAGAAAACCACAAATGTTGATGACTTATGCTGGTTCATTGTCAGGTTTATGAACCAGCTTTAAAAACTTTGGTAAAATGGCGGAGGAGCATGCAGAGTCGTTGCAAGAGTCGAAGATGTTTCTGGAACATGGTTTTTATTCAAAATCTTGTACACGTATCTCCTGGAAAGCGGCGTGGTTGGATCCCTGGATGGCTGTATTTGATCATAGATATCGTTGTCTGTATTCCCCGGCGTTATATACTTGGATGTTAACGATCTTGGACTTGTTATTGAACCCTGGGATAAAGGTTCTGTAAAATACAATAAAAGAAAAAAGAACGCATGAAAAATAAATTCACATCGAAACACTGAAAAATAAAGGAACATAATTGAATTTAAAAGGGAGTTATCGATTGTAACTTTTCAATAGATTTATAAATGTGTATGTGTGTGTGTGTAGTATATTTTTCCAGATATTTCAGGTCGACTAGAAAACAAATTTAAAATTAACTTCAATTTATTTTTTCCACGAAAGTGCTTTATTTATTCACGGAGATAATAATGAAAACGCGCCCGATTGCACCGAGACACAAGTGAAAAAGCATGAGAAGTTTTTTCCCCCAGAGCGTTTTACTGAAAGCTTCTTATTGGAATTTCTTTGACACATATCAATTCAGGAAAGGAAATCTTAGATATCTTTGAAAGAAATGCCGTAAAATTATGGATTTTTATCCCTGCGCTTGCATCATGAGAACTGTACAGTCATCAATTTTAGAGCGCGTTTTAGAAATAATTAAATAAAAAAGAGGTATTTGGATCAGAAAAAAGAGAAAACTTTAGAAATTAAAATACTACGGCTAATTAAAGATAAAAAATAAGAATATATGAATATATACAGTTGGTTATCAAAATAATGGAAACACCTGTGAATAAAAATGACATTTTTTAATGCGCTTCGTAAGCATTAAAATATAATAATAGCCACCAATTGTTTTTATAAATAGCAATGTATATATTCTGGTAGTATGTGTTAATGTTATTGAAATTCTGTAATTCTTGGATTTTTTTTCAAAAGCGTAAAATGTCGAACCTCTCAGATTTATAAAGAGGCCAAATTGTAGGAACCCGTCTAGCTTGAGCAAGTGTAACCGAAACATCCCAACTTTTATGTGTTTCTAGAGATACGGTGTCTAAAGTCATGATAGCATACATACAGCGTGGCAAGACAAGCTCGGCAAAGCAAAATAGCGCGCGGAAAGAGAAGCTCAGTAAAAGAGAAGGACGGATATTGAAGCTGATTGTAATGTCTAAAAAGCAAACAACTGCAGCAAAAGTGACCGCAGAACTCAATACCCATCTGGATTTTTCAGTATCAGTGAAACAGTTAAAGAGAGAGAGAGATTACAGTTAAAGAGAAATCCTTCATAAACAGATTAATTCTCCATAATTCATGGCAGAGCAACAACTCCCAAGCCACTTGTCACAGATGTTAATGGTAAACGTCGTCTACAGTGGTGTCACACTCACAAAACCTGATCGATTGATAAGTGAAAGAAAGTAATATGATCTGACGAATCGTCTTTCACACTTCTCCCTACAGTAGGACGGGTGTAAGTTTGGAGGACACCTAAACAAGCGTATGATCATGATTGTCTCTTTCCGACTAGCAAACATGGAGGTGGATCTGCCATGATATGGGCAGACGTGTTTGTTTTTTTTTTCTGTACCAAATGTAATCTTGAAACTGGGGTGAATTATAGATAAATTTTAGTTGACCAGTTCCATCCTATGATGCAAACTTTGTTTCCTGCAAGAGATGAAAATTTCCAGGATGATAATGCATCTATCCATGCAACGAGACTTGTCCTATCATGGTTTGATAACCACGAGGATGAAGTTAAACATCTGCCTTGACCAGCACAGTCATTCTAGCTCAATACATTTGAACCGTTAAGGTTTATTTTAGAGCATTTAATACGGAATCGATATCCTCCACCGGTATCTCTCCCAGAACTTTCACAATATCTCCATGAAGAGTGGTACAATATTCATCTAAACATTATTCGACACTTGAATGAATTGATTCCTAGGCTTTATCATGTGCCAAAGGCGGTCCTACACCATATGAATAAAGGATTCTTTATAAATCTAAGGTGTTTCCATTATTTTAATAACCATGTGTATATATAATTTGTCTTTCAATATTTGCAAATTATTTAGGTAGAAGAATGACTCTGTATGAGTGCATATATGAAAGTATGAAAAACATTTTGTTGATTGACTCTTTTACCCTATGTCAGACATATAAAAAATATTTTTACATTTTTATTAGCAATCTTCATAGAAACTTATGTTTTTACAATTATCCACCTTATTCAAAGAAACTTTATAATTGGAAATATATGTCTAGGTGGAATATTTAAGCACAGAAACACTAGCTCCATATTTTTAGGGCATTCTAAATATAAATATAAATGGATTGCACCATTTTCGAATAACATTATAGATTTCTAAATCAAATTACATGACAAGAAGTTATATATAACCAAGAATGTTATATTACCTGTGTGAGTCCCTGGTGTTAAGAAAGGAAAATCAAAAGGAGGTTCAAAATGCTCGTTCAAATCCACATCATTTCCTATATAAATGAAGAAAAACAAAAGATAAGAAATATTGAAACACGGATAATTCAAAGGATCATCCCCTACATTATACTCATTACTTTTTCAGGAAACGTGCATAAATTATCCGGCGCATAGATCCAACATTCCACAACCATTGTTATAAGTATCGCTCGAGTAATTTCAAATTATGTTACTAACGATCAAGTCAAATATTTTATTGCGAAGAGGCTCAACACTTCCTTCGCAATAAATTTTAAAGGAAATCGCATATCTTCTCATTAGTTTCCTTTATTTCTTAAGAGAGTAGTATTTGTATGTTAGGATGCAAAATATAACGCTGGACGTGTATGTTTGCCATGCCTCTTTCATCCGAAATCTTGTGGTATAATATTTTTTCATTAAAGTTAAGATAAGATTTTAAAACAAAAAAATTCTTTTATAAATGTATTAAATAGAAAAAATAATATTTTTTAAATCAAAATTCTAGAAGTCATTATAAAAGTGTTCATAATGTGGGTCACAGATAGTTGTAGTGTGTAATTAAAGTTATAAACACATTTATATTGAGTTTCAAATTTTATATGATGAATGTTTGGAATCTTTTGTTTCTTATGATACTAATTGTGGCTTTACAATCTTCTTTAATTGTTTTCTGTTCTTGATTGTGTTTTCGTCAGAGACAGAAAACATTATGTATTCATTTTTTTATGATTTTTGTTTTATCCTTTGTTTTACATCTCAGGCGATCAGCTAGTTAGCCAAAAATAGTTTTTTATTTGATTCATATAAATCCTTCAGACATAACTTCGTATCCATGATTCCGCCAAATTCTCAAATTTTAATGCCGTGTTAATTTTCTTATTTAGGTTTTATTTACTAAGTACATGAACCTTTCTAATGGATACCAGTTTCATAACACTATTAAAAACATTAATATTCGGCTCATCTATTTTCCAAATTTCAAAATATTATTACTCAACTTTTTCATTTGCCTTGTAAACTGCATAGATATTAATCAGAATTCTTCTTTAGCTTACAACAATGGAATAAAATCACGCGATTAAATATTTGATTAAATAAGGAAAACAAATTAAATTTCAGGGCCGTAGTGTAATATATTTTTAAAAAAATTGAGACAAAAATTGCCAAAATTCAGAAAAAAATTGCAAAACTGTCAGTTGGTCTCATTAAAAAAGAGTTTTTTTTTTAAAAATTTTAAAATGATGCAAAATTTATTTTTGAATGATGCAAAAATTTTTTGTGTCCAATAATATTTTTTAAAAGTACCAAAAAATGACAAAATTTCACTTACTTTTAATTAATTAATTTAAAAAAATACTCGCTCCTTTGTGCACATTCCCACTCTCTAAAGCATATAAGTACCAAGTTTGGCAATTCTAAGTCAAATGGTCTGGCCTTCAAAACGTTAAAACACACCCCCGTATATACTTTCATAATTCTTATTAATAAAGAGAGACGACATTCTTCAAGGAAGAGACGACATTACGTTTCAAGGAAGAAAAATAATTAAATCCCCAAGCATTATTTTGGAATTGAATTCAAACTATTATGCAAAATTGACTGGATTTTTTTTCCATAAAATTTTGTTGTGTAGGAATTACTTTCTATTATATTTCCGACTTTTAAGAATAAACATTCTAATTCGTATATAATCTATATTTATTATTCTATTAGAACAATAAATATTTTAGAACTCATTTGTGATATTCTTCTTCTAAGAATAAATATTTTAATTCATAGATTCTTATAATATTCTTAATTCCTTAGCATTACGATTATTAATCTATTTTATCGTCATCTAATAATAATATCGGATCTAATAACTGAGAAAAATTTTCAGAACTCAAGGATATGAACAAGTGAGTAAAGAAACTCGATTACAAAATTCTGGTAAAATTGAATAAAAGTATTTTAAAAAGATAACACACCGACGTCGAATGAGATATCACATGAAGTTAATTTTTATCTGCAATAATTTTCACTGTAACAAATGACAAGATTTCACTTATTATTTATTATATAAAATTCCTTTAAGTTTTATATACATATAGTGTACCTATTTAACAGAAGTTGTCAAACTCTGATATATGTGCAGTTGTCAAGAAAAAAAAATGAAACACCTCTGTAATTTTTTTTATTTATTATCGCAATTTCACAAATTTGGTGTCGATGGAAATGACTCGTGGAGACAGACAGGGTTCTTGAGATAGACAAACTGATTCACCGAGTTAATTAAGATAGTTGATTAACTATTTTCTCTAAATTTTTCTATTATGGATATCAATTTTCTTTCACTGAATCGATTTGTCGACATAAAATCAAACTCTCAATAAAATTTTATAGAATTCTGATGAGAATTTTGAGAGTTACAAGGTTTTGAAAATTTAAATGTATCTTATAAACTTTCAATAATATTTCGGAAGCTATTAAATGTTTCTCAAAATTTTCTTCACTCATTTAAAGCAAATTATTATATTTCATAAAATCTTGAAAAAAATGCAGAAATAATGCAAATGTGACATTTTTTGTGAATTTTTAAACGTAACTGTGGGAAAAAAGTGTATTACAACGTATTAATTTTTTTTAATATGAGCAAAGCTGACATGCTAAAACGCCGGAATTCAAAAAATTGTGAGAGTGTCTCAACTAGTTTTCGAAATATTCGCAATAATCATAAAACTCCCGCAGTCTGTTTGAAACGCTTACTTTTTAAAGTACCGCGTCTATCAAATTTATTTGTATTTATGGATCTAATTTTTATGAAGAGCAGCTACGGCAATTATTATATCGTAGTTAGTTAAAATTAAATAAAATTAAATAAATTTATTTTCTGATCAGACGATTTTATTTTAATATGAAATTGGTTTTCTTTTTTAAAAAATGTATGGCTTTTTTTCACTCAGACGGTATAGAATTTGATTGCAGGACAGATAAGCAGTTAGAATATTTAATTAATTTTTTCACTTTACCAGCAGTTATTAAAAAACTGAGAATTACTTAATAATATGGCCCCCAGTCGGTTAGTTATTTTTGAGTGGAGTTTTTAGATAACAAAATTAAGTATGTTTCAAGAAATTTTGGATCAAAGTTTGATACACATACATTAAATGGCCTGCTAAATCAAATTATTAAAAAATTTTGATTACCGTAATGGAAAAAATGTTGAGATAGTAATTAATTAATTACGTTAATTAATTATGTTTATTAACTCGGTTAATAGTTTGTCTACCACAAAAAACTTATCCCTTTAAGCCATTTCCATGGATACCAATTCTGTGGAAATTCGATAGTAAATAACAAAGTTGCAGATGGTTCCATTTTTTTTGTTGTTGACTACTGTACCACTAGTTATTGTTTCCGGCGGTGCTTTTTTACAAAAAAAATTTAAAGAGTTTTCAAAATGATTGCAAAATATTGCCTTTTTAAATCTTTTGTTTTAATATTTATTGCTTTGATAAAAATGAATTTCTTTTATTTCTTTGATCCCCCTTCCCTAATTAAATGAATGGCATGGCTTTCCCTAAATTGGCGCTGTAATCGATCTCACAGTTTAGTGCATGGTCATTTTACTATCCCCGGTACCAAAAATATGGCAATAATTATTGCCTTTTACTGGCTAATGTGGCGTAGGTGGTAGACAGACAAATGCACAGGCCTTTTTGCCTTTGCATTTGAATATGAGCACGATAATCAAGAATACTATAAGCTAAATGAATGAAATTCGGCATTTAGTATTTACATCACACTAGTAGATCTCTGTAATAATATTGGTTTAGTCCATCAATAGATAGATTGCCCTCTAAAATTATATCCTTATGAATGAGAAAATAATATATCTTAAATTGAATGGGTTAAATGAATGTAAATGCAGTCATCGAATAAAAATTATAGATTTATTTCAAATTAAGGAATGATTTGGCGAAGAGGAATTCTCTAATCTGGTTCCTCAAAAATTAAGTCTAAAACTTCATATCGTGGGAGTGTAAGAGACAATCGAGGGGAAAAATGCTCTCGAGGTTCTATCAGTGTATCAAAGCCTGCCACATTTCAAACACTAGTAACTAACAAATCAAATAAGAAAATTAATAGCCTTTATTTCTAGAAGATACTCATAAGAATGGTATTAATATTAGTGTCAACATTACCGATAACAAAATTTTAGAAAATACCCCTTCATTCGAAAAATCTCAAAAGTTTCTTGATAGTATTTTACTCATAATCAATATGGGTATAACATACGATATCCTTTGGTATTGTACCCTTAAAAAGAAATCGAAACTTGACAAATCCATTGATTGTGATGATCAATGAATATGTATACTGCGATATTTCAGTAATTTTAGGACTCAGTTCTGATTCTGGCATTCTCAATCACAAAAATAAAACATTTAAGTTTAATAATTTCAGTGAAAAATAATTTTTTTTTATTGTTATTCGCTCCATCAAATTTATAAATTTATCCACTTATTTTTCCAAGCACGATATTTATCTTTGTATACAATTTTCAAAATATTAAATAAATTCCAAAATATGAATAAATAAATAATTTTGACCCCATGAAATTCTAGGTATATGAACTGGCGATGCGTTGTTATAAGCGTATGTCTTTAATTTCTTATTAATCGGGTAATTTTGATAAAATATAATCCAAGTGATGGATACATTTTTCTGATTATATTAACCTCTAATTGAAAGTTAGAAAATAGTCGAATCTCTTGAAAGAAAATGCCGGAAAGTCATTTTTTAATTCATATTTTAACTTTTAGCAATTAATAATTAATTTTTAGGCAAACTGAAAAATATTTATCCTAAAACCTTATTTTAACTAATGTCGTTTTATAATGTTTCTGGCAAGTTGGCACATGGTTTATAGCAAAATTACGGATTCGTTGAAAAAAATCTGTGTTTTCTATAAGATTATAACATATATAAATGGATAAAAAGATTCTCATACGAGCTGAAAAAATATTTTTCCGGACTTCCTAGTGAATATCTCTGTTCTATTTCGCTAGTAAATAAGAGAAAATTACAAAACAGTCAAAAACTTTTTATAACTTATTATATTTTTACGGAAATATTTTTTTTGATTCGGTTTGTGTAAAGTGAACTAATGATGGTGTAAAACATTTGTAATATTATATTTATCTTAAATACCATCATAATATGCTTTAAAAGTCATTTTAAAAATAAAATTACTTGATAAATTACTCTATGATCCTAAAATAATTTCTGAGGAATTGGCCTTATTTTACTCATTTTATGGTATTTGCATTGCTTTTCGAAATAAAGATTTTTTTAAAAATTATAAAAAAATTCAGTCACTGCAACTACGAATTTGCTAGATGCTGTTCTTACATATGAATAGTATCTGTGAAGAAAAATTCCCAAATGATTTGATAGATGTTTCAATAAAAGTAAATATGAAAAATAACCAAAAACAATTTCAGTTACAATAATGCTTTTATATCATACAGCAAGCATTTTCGGAACAATTTATGTATTATGCATTTATCTCTAAATATTTCAGCGATAAAATTTCAGCCAAAACAAAGAAATCCGTATAATTTAAAATTCGAATGTAATTGTTCTAAGTAACATACAATAAATATTGTTTCCTAGCAAATTTCGATTGTTCCGATCAAAAACAACCGCAAAAAAACACAAATTTATTCAATGGAAGAATGGAACTACTGAACACTAGAATTGTTTATTAAATGCAAGTGTATATTGCTCCACACATTCATTCTGACTCAACCTTTTCAACACGAATGCAGCATATTACGTCACAGCAAAATCATTTCACAGCGCAAACGACTTTTTGCTTCACAGAGCACGATCGCAAATACTGATGAAAGCAGTTAAGAAGATAATGATCTTTGCAAATTGAATTCGGATTGGTCTGATTTTTTTCGTCGGTTTTTTTTATTGCCGCTAGTGAATTAAATCGTCGTGAAAACTCCAGAAAATAAAACAACTTTCGATAAAAATTTTGATTTTAAACAGTAATTTCAGACACTAAATGAGATTCTTCAAGATCCAGTTTTGCAATAAAAAGGAATATAAAGCTGTTATTCGTTATATGGGGTTATTATGAAAAAGAAGATCGGAGCTAACCGCAATTCTATGCTGTGGGCATTCGTTTTCGTTTGATTACCCATTTAAGTTGGGTGCGGTCAGTTTTTGATAAAGCACGACATGGAACAATCTGCATTATTAGACTGACCCAATGCCCGTTCGCAAACGGAAAAGTGTTTGAAAAATAATTAAATTATTTTAAGAGGCAAGGACTTTAGGATAAGAAACATTTTTGATATACCTTCTAGTGGATTCAGGCATTTTGCGACTCTAGTCAAAGTACTTTATGTAGCTATCCTGCTTTAATGAATTGATTAATTTAATGATCAGTTAATGATTTATATTAATTTTATTTTTTATTCTAGTATCTTTGTAAAAAATGGTTATGTTTTTATTTATTTAGCATTTTATCCTGGCAACCAATTTGTTCGCCGGAATTAATAATTTCTAAAAATTTCAATTGTATCCTCAGCAAAATATTTTTAAATTTCAAATTTTAATATACATATAACTTACATTACTTAAATTATTAATTACATCCTTACACAGTTCTGTTCATTGGATTTTGCATTTCATTAAGTTTCTTTTTGTATTTTTATACATTCTACAATGTCATAGAAAAGAACAGCGGTATTTTAAACTGGAGACACTTTAAAAAATTTCCACTATTGCCTGATTCCGAATTTGAACTTTAATTATAAATACAAGTACTTAAATCTAAGTAAGTAAGAACTCAGTATAAGGCATGCTTTAAAAAAAATTATTGAAAGCATGCTATGCATTAAAAACTTCTCAATGTAAAAAATAAACCAAATTTTCATATCTTGATCACAGTTTTGGAAAAATGGTAGAATAAAATATTAATGGCAACAATGCGAATGATTTGAGTTTCACTTCAACAATTAAATATACTGCTGTAAATTCAAAATATTTTTGAGTTAACTAACAAAACATAGAAAGAAATCTTATATGGAAAAATAGTTGGTATCTTTGAAAAGATAATTTTTTTTTAATTTTAATTTTCTACAAATGTGATTTTACCTACTGTAATATTTTCGAAAGTTATCGCGAAAGAACACTAAAATTGGTTTTAAATAGAAATTTTATAAAAGCACAGGATCATATATATTAAAGAGGGTACTTTATTTTTTCACATAAAGTCTTTTACTTGATATGGAAGTAGTGATATTGTACATATACAAATAGATACTAAAATTCTAAAAAGTTCCATTGTCATACAATTCAGCGTGATGGCGTCTTAGTCCACACATTTTTATTAATCTCAGCACATCGAAACTATTTCACGAATTATTTACTATTACACGAGTGGCAACAATTTTATGAAACACGACAAACAATTCAACTGAATCGTTAATTAAGACGATATCCATCTTGATTATCATTTGTCAGGTAATTTATTGTAATTTCAACGTAGGGTCAAGGAAACCAAATTTGACTATAGCCATAACTAGCTACAGCCACCCATAAACTTATAAATATTTTTTTTTTAAGTTAAAGCTTATTTTTTAAGAATATCTTCCGATATATTTCATCGGTCGAGGTACTCAAAGATAATTTAAAGAGTAAGGCCCCTACCTGAGTTTAAGAATGCATTGAATATTTTCGAAATGTATTACATAATCAAGACTCCAAATTTTAATTGCCTGAGAAAGAGGATTTTTGATATAATTAGTGTCTACAAATATTATTAAAAATAAAGCCTGCTTGCTG
This sequence comes from Argiope aurantia, assembly GCA_026543865.1. Lineage (NCBI taxonomy): Eukaryota > Metazoa > Arthropoda > Arachnida > Araneae > Araneidae > Argiope > Argiope aurantia. The sequence goes on from JAPMOR010012916.1 coordinate 12,550, forward strand.
TTAACGAGATACAGTAAAATTAAGACTCCAAAATTAATGCAAATAAGTTTTTAAGTTCAATACCATAAGAATTGTGATTTTTGAAAGATATAAGGTTTATTTTTAAATTAATTAAAATCTAAATAGAATTTTAAAAAATCGCTCCGAGAGGCAGAATTTCATCCTCCAAAATATAGTTTTTCCAATTTGGTGGCTGTAATTCAGGTTGTTTGCTCTGTGAAGTTTCGACAGAGGCATTTATTCGTTTTCATTGCTATTAAGGACACCTGCCTACTGTTGAGATCAGATATAATTAGAAGGAAAAATAATTAAAATAGTTATTTTTCATGTCAATGAATAATAATACGGATAATACAAAAAAATGTTGTTTATTAAAAAATCTTTTTTTAAAAAATTGTAATTGAAGCTTATATATTGTTAAATAAGATCACGTTCATTGCTACAGTTCGTATTTTTGGCAAATCAAATGGGACGAAAAACAAGCCTTTTTAAAAACACCTGAATAAATAATGGCTTTTAAAATTTTTCTAATTAAAATTAATAATTCACAAAACTTTTATATTTATTGCAAAGACTCAAATCACTGAAGTACTGAAAAGAATATGATACTGTAATTCCCCCCCCCATTATTGCCAGATTTTGGAGGCGAAAAAACATTCCTATAAATTTTTTATAATTTTCATGTAGTTTTAATTATGCTTACTCATTCTAATGTCGAGTTTAAAAAGAAAACTTTAAATATACTTCAAGGTAAAAGTATTTTAAAAGAAGATAAATTAACTTCGATAAGATTGATAATTATATTTTTACAAAAATAATAATGCTTTTCAAAAGTAACCGTAAATATAAACAACAGATGGCAGCACGTCCATCTGAAAAAAAATTATACAAAGCTTGAGGGGGGGGGTTGCTTTGTTTTACTTATTATTTTTGTACTTTTTATTGTAAACTTATTTCCATTATTATTTTTTACTTCTAACTTATTTTTTTCTTTTACTTTCATTTTTTTTTAAATTTATATTATACTTTCATTCGTTCGATTTTAAAATACTTCCTAATATCTCATAATTTTTTTTTTCTTTTTTCCTAATTATTTGCTTCGCAGTATGTTTTTCTTTCAAAAGTTTTCTCTATAATTTTTCGTAACAGATTTATTTGATAATAATTCATCTATTTATTCATGAAAAATCGATTTTATTTATTATATTAGCATAATTTGTATGTTGCACATTATTCATTGAAACTCACCATTCCATTTACACCACTTTTTTCTCGTACTTGTTTAATGACGATATTTGTATTATTAAATGGAATCAATTGATGTCATATACTAAAGTATTACTTCTCTGATAAAATAGTGTAAGATACCTTCTCAATATTGTTCGATATTGTGAATGCTGCACAATATCTTGAAGGCATCATAGCAATATTTTTGTGTTAATAAGGAATCTTCATGCGCTTGTCTTTCAATAAATCAGTCATTAATTCCTGGTTCTAATAAAGTTGATTTACAAAAAAATATTTTTAATGAACTGATTTAAAGAAGATCGGAAGAGTTCGCCCCTCGATTTGTTCGAATACTTTACCTTATTTTGGGAAAGTTTATTTCGTTGTAGAGGCATGTGGTCTAAAATTTTATTCAAATCTTCAATTTGCAAAACACGCAAGCCAAATTTTACTTTGCACTTTGTGATTTTTGAGATATTATTTTCACATTCATACTTATAGACATTAGTCTAACTTTAGACAAATATAGTTTACTAGAAAGTCTTATACCCATCCAGAATTTTCAACGTTAGACAATAAGTCAAAATTCTTTCATCTGGTTCATTGCCTTCATTCTTATCATCATTTTTTTGCACCATTTTTGAATAAAAATTAACATACAACCTTCCTCTAATTGTGAATTTTATGAAATTTTTTTACCGCCTTATGATTTTGGTATAAGGAATGCATACCAAATTTCATCTATATAGCTTGCACTTTTTTTTTAAATTATTTTCTTCACATGCACGCAGGCGGAAAAGAAGATTTTTTTTTTTGTCTAACTCGGGAAGATTTAAAGCGTAAAATTTCTTAAGGTCGAATTTCGTTTCAATATCAATATATATATATATATATATATATATCCCTTAGTATACTTCGTGTACGAGGGAAAAAAATGTAGTAATTAATAAAACACATTTGCAATTAAGTTTTTCTATAACATGGTTATGAATAATAACCAAATGCTAATCTAATAAATAAAATCGATTTTACGCGAATGCATAGATGAATTACTATAAAAAGCTATTATGAAAAATTACAGAGAAAATTTTTAAAAAACACCCTGAGAAGCAAGTATTTAGAAAAAAAAGTTATGAAACACTAGGATGAATTAAAACACTAGGACGAAGGAATGAAAGTATAATATAAATACAACAAAAAAAGCGAAAGTATAAAAAAAATAGTAAGTTATAAATACGCAAAAAATAGCGTAACGAATCAGAACCACGTAATTCGTCACTCTATAGTTTCTTTTCTAAAAGTGAAGAAATCTTCTCGGAAAATTTTTACTTCGTATTTTTGTAATACTGTGAACTAACATTCAAACTAATTAATTTTTTGACTTCAAGCCGTCATTTACTTTTATTATTATTATTAAGGACATAAAACCTTAGCTTTTTTTTAACCTCGAGTCCATAAGTTCAACAGTTTCGATGTAGATATTATGAACGTTATGAAAAATAAATAAAATAAGATGGATAAACGAATCAGTTGGGTGTTTTTTTTTTTTGAAAAATTAAATTATATACTAAAAATTTATGAATGCAAACGTAAAAGCAAATCCTTTTGAATAAAATTCAAATTTAGGTGTCAAAAATTTCAAGGGGAAAAAAACAGATAAAGAAACTTTTAAAGAATGAAATTTTATTGCACATCAAAATAGGAGGAATTGCTTTGTCTTACATGCAAATAATAGCATAAACAAATGCCTTCATTCACACAGTTTGTAGGGCATGTGAATTTACAATGACAATTGCGTGTTGCAATGGATTAAAAAAGAGGGCGCGTGCCAATCGTGACTGAAAGGGTTTTTTTTGTTTCTAGTATAAAGTAGAAAAATGCTAATTAATGAAAACTGATGAATACTTTTAAACAGAGTTCTCTAATTTCAGGTAAAGATTTATTTTTGTTTCATCCCTCAGATTTTTTTTAAAATTATCTTTCATTTTCAATACACAGACAAAAGCGTTTTTTAAATTTATTATTTTCTAGTTTTTAGCCTTTACTTCGTTTCTTATTGGTCTCAGGCAGCGAGACCAGTTGTTATATTTGATTGAGATAAATAATTTAGCTATAACTTCATTTCCATGATTCTGCAAATTGTCTTAACGCTATTTTATTTTAATTGTCTTTATTTAGTTCAAATGTTCTGAGCCCTCCTGTGAATGGAAGAGGGACAATGCCTTTTGTTGCGACTTATGGAACTATACAAGCCCGCCGACAGTTATCTGTCAGAGATTTAAGCCGTGTGAGCGTCTCTTGTTTTTTCAGTAGCGTCAAAAGTACGACTTAACTACTTCATGCGTTACATTCGCTTGTACAACTCGTTTTTACAGGGGGGCGCATTCACACACCTCACTGATAAAACACAGCACAACAACCATACCCAGACCAGGACTCGAACGTGTGGCGCCCAGATCATGGGGAAGACGCGCTACCCTTATGTTGGGACGCCGGCTTGACGAAGTATATTTAGGATAAGTTGCATTATAGAATTTTAATGTTGGGTCTTAACAACAAATTAACATGGAAGCTTAAAACAATAAAAGTAAATATTCTCTCCTGTTAAGTTCTGGATTTAATCGGAAATTAGACACAGATCTAAAATTTTTACGCAAATGTGATATGTTAAAATTTATCTATCTATCTGCCAGACGTTTGCGTTTTTTAGCTATGTCGTGTATTTAAGGACACGTAGACAGATCGATGAGCAGTCAATTCTTTGACAGATTCAGTCCCAAATTTGATAAAAATTTAAAATTCTAAATAGAATTTAAATACTAATAAATGAATGGATCAAAATTCATGTATCTAGATTGTTGCATTTTTCAATTATCACATTCTCATGTACATTTACTGATAGATAACTAGACTTTCCAATTATGGATTCTCTCTAATATTCGATAAAAAAGCTACAAGTTTTATATCAGATTTTCATAGCACAAAAATTGTTTTCAAAAATTTATATTATTCACAATCAGATATGATGTCAAAAACATATTTTGTCGAACCGTAGTGGGCATAAAATGTAGAGATTCATCAAAACTTCGATGTTGAAGTTTTCTTATGATTAAAATATTTTCATGTATTTTTTTATTCGTTAATGAGAAAGGAATGGATGAATAATGTGACGGTAAACGGAAGATAATGTTAATTTAAATGAACGGTGTCATGAAAAATTATATATATTATACGATTATGAAATCATGTCGATTTATTCCATTTCTTAGCATAAAATGTTTTCTTTATATAATCTGCAATTAATATCTTTAAAACATCACTCTATGCTTTTGATGATTAAAATGAAGGAAATGAGCTTTCATTATTTTCTTTTATTCTAAGAAAACCATTTTAAATAAATAATAATAATAAAAACAGTTTGTGAACAATAATGATACGAACAAAAATTTACATTTTCACAAGTTCCATGAATCTATGCAAGCGCATAGAAGATAATGAATGCAGAAAAAAAAATTCTGAAAAATTAAATTTAAAACAATTTTACCCAAAATTTACTAATTAAAAACATCATTTAAAAAATTTGTTACCAAAAAATATATTATAATAAATAATTTTATAAATCAATTTTTAAATAATTAAAATTTAAATTAAAAAAATTAAATTCGGAACAAAATAACAGTTGTGATGCAAATATAAATCA
>JAPMOR010012917.1:3012-14783 GCA_026543865.1 Argiope aurantia
AAAACGAATTAAACATAAGGTTTATTACCCGAGTTAACAGGTTAAAGAAGAAAAAAAATTGCCTGTCATAAAAATTTTGAAAATGCCCGACGATACAACATAATAAGTATCAAGTTATTTTAATTTCCAGTGAAGGCAAGCTAAATAGTGGCTAAAAGGGGAAAAAAAAGAGAACTGCATTTCTAACCTTGTTAAAAATTACGATTACATTGCTATAGTTGGGTAATATTTTTGTGCTGCATGTTAAAAATGTGGCTCAAATTATATTCATCATTATTATTTCATGATTATACGTTCTTATGATATTTACAGTGTTTTTAATTTTTCTATTTTAACATGCTGATATGTACTATCACTATATCTTGAAGAAATTAATAATTTTAAAATGTCATCACCATAGATTTTAGTATAACGGCAGACGATTTTTTTTCTTTTGAAAAAAAATTTTGGAATCTTTATTTACTAATACTTAAAAAATATATTTATTTAAAAATTCATTAATAAGAGAATAACGATAAACTTTAAATAGACATTATGCTATTCTTATTTGATTTATGCTATTCTTATTTAAAATTTTTTTTCCTAAACAACAAAATAGAGACAAAGTTTTTAAAACTACTTTATATATTGATAAAGATGCAATTGCTTGTTACATGTAGTTGAATGAAATGGAATTTGTAGAATTTATGAGAAAAATAGGAAATTATTGAATTGAAAAATGATTTCTTTTATTATGAATATTATATTTCATTGGATAAAAGAATTATTTTGTGACACTAAACTATTATTAAATTTTCTAAAATACTTATTTACTTCATGATTATAATGTATAGTTTTAAATGTTAGAACTGACTACTTGAGCAACCTCATCTTTTTCTAAATTAATTTAATTTTTGTATATGCTCTTCATCCAATAATTGTAAACAAAGCGCATTTGCTGGAATCTAATTTTCTAAAATGCTGTAATCAGAACTTTGTAATACGAAGGTCACACCTTGCGTCTCCGAATGAAAAATATCGGACATCAATACGTAGTGATAATGACAGAAATATTTCTGAAATTTGAACGATGCTTCTCATCTTTTAATTTTTTAATTTATTTTGACAGTTTTTTTTATGTAGAAGTATCAAGTATCCTATGAATGCGTGCTTGTTAATTAATATTTACAAATCATATTTACAAATCTCCCATGTCCTTTCGATTCCTTGCCATTTCAAATACAGTTCACTGCATGATTGGTCAAATCGTAAATTTGAATATTGTCTAAATTAAAGGATCTCTATCGTGGAATTACTAGAAAATTTTATAAATCTGATCCGATATTTTTCAGTGTTAAATACAACGTAAAGGAAAGACAATTTAGATCTAAAAGCTCTTCACTCTTGTATTTTTCACACTCTGTTTTTCAGTATATTAGCAATTTTATTCAAACTCATTAAACTGAATCAGCGTTCAAAGATGTCTTGTTGTGCAAAATTCGTTTAACGAGTTTTTGTTCATTCCATTTTAAATTGTACTGAAATGAAATTAGTTATCGCAAAAAAGAGAGAAGAATGCATTTCATTGTTTTTGATTAAATATGAATCTGTTTTCAAAAAACTGACTAGTGTCCCATTCCATACAATGATGAAATGAGCTGTTGAGTTTTCGTTTGAAAGCTCATCGGTTGCGAAATTCGACATTTTTGCTTTATCTATTTATAGCCCCGTATATATTTTCCCATTCACATAGCGTACATAAAATGAAGTGCTCTGTTGTCATTTCATCCATTCTTATATGGTATGGTGAATTATTAACGAAGCACGCCGCATAAAATATTAGTTTAATGATAGTGAATGTTGTCTTTTCATTTTGAGTTTTTGAAATTCATTATATATGTTGATAATTTTCTTAGATTCCAATTCTTTGTCGGATGTCTTTAGAACATTTATAATGTCTAATTTTCTTTTTATCCCTTCAATATAAAGCTTGTTCAGAGTAACTTTCAGAGTGACTTTCTTTTATATTAATGAAAACGGTTTGAAAATTTTAATTACTAATAAATTATATTAACAATTATATGATTCATTGGCAGATGACTCCACATTACAGTTGTAAGATTGAAATTTTGATTTGTTCTTATGTAAAATTTTCAGTCTGTTTCTAATTGAATTATTTATTAATATTTTTTCTTTTAAATAAATAAAATTTGATATTGGATATTTTGTATCTATGTTGACCAATGATAAAATGAGACAATCAGAAAGAAAATGCCGAGTACCCTGAAATATTATCAATTATATTCCTAGAGTCATTTTGACTAAGCGATAATTTTTTTAAATGAGAAATTTAAATTATTTCTTTTGCATAAAGAACAGGTTGTATACGATAACTTTGACGCTATCATTAGGTTTCAGAAAATCTCTTGGTTTCTGCTAATACTTTTTGAAGCAGTCTGAAATTCTCAAAGGAATTTGAAATATCTGAGCATATGTTCTGGTCAGTGTGACGATTTACTTTAATATTCTATAACAATAAGAAAATTGAGAATATATTAATAATAAGAAAATTGAGAATATATTTGAATCGGATTTAAAGATATTTGAAGTTCTTTTCTCAAACTAACTTTTGTTTCACTTGAGACATATGCAATTAAGACTACAAATGCATTAAGGAACTTTTTTTCTCCTTTTAATCCTATATACCATGCACATAGTATTGTTTTATCATATATAAAATATGCAAGTTTTCATGCAATTTTTGTTTTAGGGTTATTTTTATTTATTTACTATTTTTTTTTCTTTGCTCAGTAACGCATCGCCGAGTTATTTATGTGATCAAATTTTTGAAAGATAATTTTTTTAAAATTCTACTCAACACATGTGGAAGATCAACACATATGGAAGCAGCAATGAGAATATATACTTGTAATATCCAAAAATAAAAAATAAATGGTGTGGCGCAATCACAAACGCGTGATGTAACAGAGTAATTCATAATCAAAGTGTCTGATGTGTTGGTTGTGATTGAATCGCTGTATATTTATTTAGTCTAAATCGTGCTGTAATTATGAAAATATATCTTATATGCATTTTTGAAAGGATTGCAGACTACTTGAATAATACATATGGATGTCTATTTTATAGATGAGTCCTGTATTATAGAGATAGAGGTAGAAAAATATTTCTTTTATTAATAAGGGCTCTATTTCCGAAACTATTGAAATAGTAAATATTTGATTCTCTGTAACAGTATGAAAGGCGGTAATCTGCCAGATCGCGCGCATTCAGCAACACTTCATACCATTTACCCTGTTTATCTCAAGATTAAAATGTGAATTAAAGATCTCATTTAGTTTGAATGTTTACTTCCCAATATTTTTAGGTGACAAAATTGATTTTCCAAAATTAATGAAGATTCCTAGTTAGTAAATGACTGCATTCTTTCGCAGTTGTATTTTGTTTGGCTCACAATGCAATGCAATTCGTAAAGGCTGTGGTAATAAAAGAAAAAGCATAACTTTTAGAAAAGATAAAAGCAAGTCACATTCCAGTTTTATTCGCTTTGCCACAGCAAACCTAACTTTTGAGTTTTAACAAAGAAGCAATCATCTCTTCCATAATTAAAATTGAGAGAAAAATAAAACTGAATTTTTATTTTAGTGATCATAGAAATTTAGAAGCCTTTATTTAAAAATCAAAATGAATGTTAATAAATATGAGATTTAAGAAAATTCCACTGCTCGATAAGAACTGCCCATTTTCATATCAATCCCGAGACCAGAAAGACAGGTTGCTCTGAAGCTAAAGTTGGAAGCTGAAGTTTGAACTATAGGATTTTATCCTGCAGTCCAAACATTTTTAACGTAAATATTTTCTAAGCTAATAAACTGTTTGCTCTTGACTTGAAAATGAAATGGCACTCGAACAATTAGTTAAAACATAAATTCTGAAGGCGGGACTTGGTAGTTTTTGCAGCAAGAGCTTCTTGAATGTAAGCAAGGCGCATTCGTTTTCAGTTTTGAAAGTGTACAGTTAGCATTTTTTTTCTTTATTTCTTCTTCCCCTTCTTCATTCTTGGATATTTAAAAAATTTGTACAAAATGTGCCCAAGGAAAATATTTTGGAAGAAATTTCTTATTCTCGAAGTACGATTCGCATGCATCTTGAAGCTTTAAAATTTTCCAGTGGACTAAAAACGAACATAATAAAATCGTAAATTAATCTGAATCCATTGATCCGAACTCTTTTCAAATAATTTCATTTTGCAAAATAAATCGCATTTATCAAATCGTTTTCTGATTTTTCAATAGCTTCATTTAACGCTTCTACAAATTATACCTTTATATGCAATATTTCTAGAGCATCTTATAATTTTTATATTAAAAGCGAAACAAACTTTGTAGTTTCTATTATTTCCTCTTGTTGTTTGGCGTAAAGAATAATGGACTTCTTATAATTATTCTATTTGTCTTTCATTATTATTCTGTTCGGGATAAAATTGCATTTTATTGATCATATCGTATTCAGACGAAAATTGTCCATTTATTTTTAGAGTTGGCGTTTAAGAAAATACACACAACGAAAACTCCGATTAGAGTACTCTTTGACCAAAGTTTAAAGAATTCAAAAGTTGTCAACTTTTAGTCATTAGAGAATTAAAAAGGAAAAAAAAAGACATTTCAAGGAAATATTAAAACTAGCAAATGGTTTCATAAAATTCTTGTGAGAAAATGTTAAGTAAATTTAACTTTTCATTTGTAGATAGGCTGCTACTTCTGAGAGTTATGGTCAATTCCTCAAAGAAATGATTGAAAAGAAGCTTTAGAGAATCGTTTTATACATTTATTTTCATGTAAACTTGCAGCTAAGTGAGGAAGAGCGATTCTGAGGCTTTCCGTTTGATGCTACTCTTTGAAATGAGCTCCATTTATTTTCATGAGTTCAGATATTGTAAAGAATATTATTCATTTTGTGGAGTATAAGAGCTGATTAGATTTTTGGCATGAAAAGGTGCGAATGCTAACTCTGGAGTTCCTAACTTCAATACATAGGAGGGCGTTTATGCATATTCACTTCAATAAAATCATTATCTGTCCAGTTTAATGTAGTCTTGTCATTCTACAGAAAAATTTCTTATAACGAAAACTTGTTAAATAGAAGAATAAAAAACGAGAAAAAGACTTACAATTTATTTATCTTTTATAATTTTCTTTAATACCTATTATATACTATGAAGGAAAATTGCTACCTTTATTTGAATAATCTATGTAAAAAAAAAAAAAAAAAAAAAAAACCGTGCTTTTCTTAAAATATATATCGCACAATTGGAAATATTGAAACGTGTTTGCAGCATTTTATTGAAATTGTAATCCTCCCTCATATTGTAGTATATAATGTTTGCATTTCTGTTCACTCAATGTCTTTATAAAATTTCGAGATGCCATGCCTTATTGGACATTCGCCAATTGTGACGTCTCCATCAATGTGGGGAAAATCCATCTTCAATAGCTCTTATTTTTTTTTCCGACATTACTCTTTTTATGACATCTTATTAGATTGATTTTATTGAAACTTCAAAAAATAAAAATTCTCAAAACGTTAAGAGGAAAGATTAAAACTCAGAATATTACGCTAATATATTAAAACTTTATTGAATGAAAATTCGTTGAATAGAGATTATTAGTAAATACTTTTTGAGCTCAAGATTCATGGTTCTTAGTTTTTTAACAATGATATTTAAATTGGAGCATGCATATATATAAAATAAACTTACCACTTTGTCGAGTTTTTTTCTTTTTTTTTCTTCCGATTTTTAATTCATGATTACGCATCAGCTTTCATGGAGGTTTCAGAAAAGCTACAGAATTTCTTATTTTATAATCCATGTGCTTCTTTTGTTTCTACGCATCACTAAATTCAGTTGCTAAAAACTATAAAGCATTTGGAATAAATATTTCTTGCTACAGGAAGTAATTAATGATTTACATATGTAGATCTCTGAATGAGAGAATTTTTACTCTATCAGTTGAAATCTAATATGCCATTTCATGTCGCCAAGGGTGCCAAAAATATCAAATACCGAAAGCAGTAGTAGTGCAACTCAACAAATTCCAACATTTGTGAAGAAATCAACAACAGATTTGGAAGGAAAAACTAGTATGCCTGTGTGTTCAAATTTCCATATTGGCGTTCTCATATTCCGGAACTCAAAGAGCATATTAAAATAGATTTCAACAATTCGATCATAAATGATGCTTTTTCTTCTAATGTATTAAATTACTTTTTCACATCGAAATGATTAAATTTTTCTTGGTAACTGCATAATATATCTGTCACGTTTACATTTTTTCTCAAAAATTTAAGTGCTTTCTTGGGAATTAAATGCTTTAAACAATTTATTGTATTGATTAAATGTGAACGTTTAAAGATTCAAAATCAGTCGATTTCTTTATCCACGGAAAATATTACTAATATATTACATTTGTTTTTGAAACTCTTTTTCTGATTGATATGCAATTGCATGTCTCATTCCTTTACCTCTTAAAAAATACTGACTTTGCATTTCCAAGTGGAATGAATAGGTTCTCCTATGATTTTCCTATTCCTATCAATATAATAAGAGTTCGAATTCAAACTAATCTGAAAATGTTATCTATGTTTGAACTATGTTTATCTATGCTAAATGTTATTTATAAATGAACCTATGTTTTTCCTATTCCTATCAATATAATACGAGTTCGAATTCAAACAAATCTGAAAATGTTATCTTGGATTCTAATATGTTTTTAGGTAATTTTATATGGAATCTACAAGACTAATAAAGTTATTCTGTTTCTACTCTAGCTAATTTAACTGAAACTCTAGAAAATCAACATTATTTAAGAATTAGAGCTAGTCCGTTACCATGTGTGGAAACTCGCCAAAATTTGTTTAGTTTTCTGGTGATATTTTCAAAACTCAACTTTTATGGCGGTTTGAATAAGTATAATTTTCTGCCTAATCTATCTGAATGTTGTCAAATAATCTCAAGTTTGCCTCGGAAATCCGAATGAAAGCAGTATTTCATTTCACTTCTTTCCTAGATATTTATTTGGTTGGTTGAATTGTTATATTTCGGCCACTTTTACCAGTAGAAAAAGTTGAAATTTTGTCTGATTTCAAAATTAAAATATAAATGCATATATATTATACAAGAAAAGCTTCATAATTAGTAATGAGTTTTCAAATTCCTGTGCCCAGAAACAAGCTCGTTTGAAAGGCTACCGGAAATGCTGCTTTACACACAAAGTTTAAGGAACAAATTAAGGTTTTTAATGTTGCAAAGGAAATGTTAGTATCTCCTATTTGTAAAAAAAAAAAAAAAAAAAAGTATAGTAAAAGTTGGAAATGTGAAAAAAAATTCTGTAGAGATTTATCCGTTTCTTTATTAACAAGATGCAGCATTTCTTTTGCTGAAATTAATGATTTTTCATATTTTTCAGAATTATTTTTCTAACATGAAAATAAAATGTAACCTTCGTGAGGAAAAAAAAGCGTTTTTCACAAAATTTGGTTCAAGGAAGAAAAATATTCCCCTGGTTTCTTTGTTTGTCTTGGGATCGTACTAACATCAGTAAAATTCAATTACTACTATCCAACTTTCAGGAGATGTCCGGGTACATTTCAATCTAGTTAATGTTTATAAAACATCAAGCACCATGTACTGAACGTGCAGAATCTTTTCTTGTCACTATACCTTTTAACATTGGTATGGCTGCTATTTTATTTGAATCATTTGGAAGTGGGAACGACAATTTAAAAAAAAAAGAGCTTTAGATAATGTTTCTTATATCGTTTATAAAAATTTTCGAAACTCCAGAAATATTGAACATACTCCTTTATACTCAAATGCAATTTTCAATAAACTGATCACCGTCATTGAATTCGTCTGTTTTAATCATAGACCCATTAGCAGTGTGGCTAATCTTCATGGAAGTCTTTTTACGACAAAACTGTAGGAATGAATAAATAAAAATAATTTTTTTTACACAAAATAAAGTTTTTTTTTCATGCGGTGGATAGATATATCACACATTTCAAGATGCCTTTGGCACAAAATCGTGCTGCACACATCAACAGGCAAATGACTTTCACAGAAATAAAAATGTAGCTCGCCACCCTTCGGCTGAGATTATTTGCAGCAACATAGTTTATAGGAGCACAGTCTTGGGTTTAAAATTTATTCATTTAGAATTTTTTTTTCTAGTTCTATAAATGTATCGGATACTTTGCAACTTGCAGTGGATTCTTTTGGCACGCGCACTTGTGAATTTCTTATCTCTGCAAGTGGTTAAAAACATCAACTTCCTCAGAGGCGAATTAAATTAAATGCCCTCCTCTTCCCTAATGCTAATATATGGAGGGGGGGGGGGAGATGCGACGAAACGTTGCATGATGGCTGGGCGAATTTCCAGAGCCATTCCAACGGCCTATGTCATTTACGAATATGGTCGTAAATCTGCCAACTGACTCATTGCAGAACTACCCCCGCCTGTGGACGTGGATCTGGAGCTTCCCACAAATTGTCGGTAAAATATGCATACATTAAAGAACCCGGGAAACCACAAGATAGGGGAAAGAGGGAATGCATGAAGATGCGCACGAGCCGTCGGAACGGGGTTTAATGTGTCTCGCCTTGAATATGCCTCTGTATTTTGCCACTATTTTGGCTACGTTGCTTTCAGTACTTTTTTTTATTTAAATGTCGATCCCTAAAGCAAGCTGTTTGTCTCACGGAAAATCGTAAATATGCCAAATATTAAAGATACTGCATATACTTTTTCTATCTATGCGTAATACCAAATTTTCCTCCCTCCCCATTCGATAAACTGTGTCGCATAAAGAGAAATCCTTGCCTGGTCAACAATGCGCGATCGTCGTGCCCCTTTTCGAAAAATGTTGCGTCAAGGGGAGTCCCTCCAAGGAAACGAGAAGAACGTTGGAGCCACACAAGCAGGATCGTGGCATTGATTAGAAGGAGAATTACGTATGCTTACACATGTGCAGTTCGGTGACTGCGTTAAAAATTCGTATTTGCACGTGTATATTTAAATTTCCTTTGCAATGTAACTGTGAAATTTAGCAAATACGTTGAAGTTTACCCCATTTGAAGGTAAGTGATATTCGAATAAATGTCCTTTATGGTTGGTTCTTTTTCCGGGATTTAGTTTTTAAGTACCCAAAGTTTCAAGTATTACGTTCGTTACGCATTTCTGAAAGATATCGTGAAAATTTTTAAGAATAAACCCATTAAAAGAATGTTATATTATTTCTCAAATCTCTTATAGTTAATTTTAAAAGCAAGCGACGAGTGATTTAAGGATATAACTCCTTTGTATTAAATATAATATAATATAATTTAGTTTTTCAGTTATGGTGTGTACAAATACTGAAAGTATTTTAAAACATATTTATTCTTGGTTACTTCTTTTAAGTATCAACATATTTAGTATTTAAGGTGAGATAAAGAAGTCAAAATTATTTTTTACGGATAATTAGAAATGAAAATTTAACTAAACGGGCCCTTCGATTTTGAAATTATTAATGCTTTGTATGCAAACCATTATTATACTAATATTTATAGGATATTCAGAATTTCTAATATCATTACCTTCTTTTACACCAATTTGGCATAAATTTTAAATCTTCCCATGCATTTTCAGTCATAATAGAAGCTATATGATAAAGAATAGTGCAGCCGACGAGATTTGTTACTGTAACACGAAAGGAAATCAGCAGAAGTTTTCATTTCGTAAAATGTGATAAATCTAGATTCGTAATGTTGGGTGTAATTGAATGTTTTGATCCAAAAATAGTTCATAAATTATGCAATGAAGTATTATGAAATGGAAATAATCTGCTCTTTGTGAGAAACAAGCGAATGTGGGTGATTGGGAAATTTGCATCGAGCTGACCGAAAAAATTATCTAAAAATTTCTGCAGTAGAAAAATTTTAAACTTTCGTTACTTGATCAGTTTCCCTTTCAGAAAATAGAATGTTAGTGTGTTTAGAATATGTTACTAAAATAGATTGGGGATTGTTCTAAAACTTTAGGCTTCTGCAGTACATATATTCGTACATAAAATATTTAGAAAATCCGTATCCCACCCTAATTGTGTGTTCGTCTTTAACGATTTAAAAATTAACTTTTGAAACAAGAAAACAGTTTCAAAAGAACAATATGTATCATTTGAAAAGTTAAAACAATTTTAATTTTCAAACGAATTATTTTCATCTCCATGAAAAGCAACTGCTCGATATACAACAAATTTTGAATTGATGCATATGTCTACCTGTATCTTGTAAACATAAATTATCAACATTTTAAAATTCTTTGCACGCTTTGAACACTCGCATTGTATCAATGCTATTTAAAAATCATGCAAAATACTAAAATATTTCAAATTGACATTAATTTTTTTTCTTTAATCATCGTATTATGAATATACAAGGTGTCCTTTAGACAAATTAGGCTCAAAATTTGATATAAATTTTCATTTACATCAAATTTTGGATATGAAAAACACATGCCAAGGTTCCATTTATGAGCATCGTATTCAGATGGATATAATTTCGTAACTATATCTTTCGCAGTCGCAAAGATCGGTAGTGTGAAGTTCATCAACATAATTTTGAAATTGAATTTTTTGACAGTTAAATAATGTCCTTTTGTATACTTTGCCGATGCAGGTTTCACTAATGGAATGTACTCTGCAGAAAGTCAGCAGTCGTTACTAATAATAGATGCTGTTAATTTCAGTGTATGCCGTTCTATTTGGACGCTTGTGTAAGTAATATACTTTAGAAGCACGCAGGTATTGTTTTTAAATACTGATTGCATCATTTGATTGACAATATCATTCTCCAACAATTCTTGCTCTTGCGATCTTAAATTCCGTTTAATTCTAAGCATATAAAAATTTTGAAATCTGTATGGGGAATGGGTCAAAAGTTTAAAATTGCATCGCAGTTTGTTAGGATTGAACAACTAGATGACCGAGCAAAATGAGTGTCCAGTCTTATCGAGCCAAATTGTTCATTTCTAAATCATTAATCAATCATATACTTCCTAGGAGAAAATTCTAAATGACATAAAAAAAAGGTACTTTTTATAATGTTCGAATCAAACGTCAGTACAGTCTCAGTTCGATTCGTCATATTTCGTAAAATAATCTTGTTACATAAAAATTGTTAAAAAGAAAACGTGTTCTTCAATATATTATTGTGACACTCTAATATTTTAAAGAAAGCGATTTCATTCACATGATACCAAAGTAATCGATTTATGAAGCTTTTAAAATTGCCACCATTTTAACTGCTGTCTAGGGGAAGAATTTAAAGGCCACTGATTAAAATAATGACATTTATAATTTGCTCTTCTGTGACAGAACAATTTTTTTTCCAATTATAACAATGAATAACAATTATAACAATTTTTTTTTCCAATGAATAACAATTATAACAATTTTTTTTCCAATGAATAACAATTTTTTTTCCCAAATTATTTTTTTTGTAATAATTTACTGAACGTGGCTGATAGGACCGCACAAAAATCAAATATTTTATTTTTTCAATGATTAATTTTTGAATTCGCATACGTCGAAATTTAGAGCATTTTAAATGTTTTTGGTGTTATTTCTTATAAACATACTCTGAGGGCTTGCGTTCCTTTAAATTATCCTGAAACATTCGTAACTAATTTCCATTTTAAAAGCCAAAGTTATATCTTGTTCGAAATCATTTACTTGAA
>JAPMOR010012923.1:0-86133 GCA_026543865.1 Argiope aurantia
AAAAAAAAAAAAAAAAAAAAAAAAGTGAGAAGAAAATGAAATTTTTCTGTTATTTGTCAGTCGAACCCCATATTTAAAGAATAGAAGAAATCAGCTTATTGTTTAGTTTAAGAACCAGGTAATATATTTCTTAAGTTATCTACAAAATTTTGAGCGAATCATTTGATAACCCTTTAAAATAGTTTTTATCTTTATACTTCTTTTTAGCAAAAAAAAAAAAAAAAGCTATTTTTCCAATTTTTTTAAAAAACTTTTGTTACTTAACTATCATATTTTGGTTTCATAGATGTTTTATCAATCTTTTTTATGCAAACATTAAAAGAATATAACTGTTTTACAGCATTTTAGAAAAATTTTATTCTGTACGCAGTCATATGCCTTAAATATTAGTTATTATTTAGTCTTAATTTATAATCCATTATTTCTGTTTATAATAAAGATAAATACGTGTATGTATTAACGTTCTACAGACCAAATGTAGTGCTATGAAACTTCAAACATATATTCTTCGGAAGCTGAAAATTTGGTTTTCTGAATGATTTTTAAAATTTTTATTTAAAATTGTAATTAATTAAAAGTTTACGAAATTGTGATGCTTTCTCATCATAAATTTCGCCGAATAGTGGAGCACAGAAATTATTTTTAGATCATCTTAACATTCAAAATAATAATAATTCCAATGATACCTTTGATTCATTCCTTTATAATTTTTCAACTTCTAATTGATTTTTTAAAAAATATTTTGAATAAGTATGTTTTATTGTTGAAATAAAAATCATATTGTTTTCTTTATTGTTATTAATAATCCATCCATTTTCAATTGTTAATAATGAATTAATGAGGTTATAGAGATAATACATGATGAGTGAAAGTTTTGGACTGAATGAGATGAGTTTCTGACTAAAGTATTCTATTAATAAACTTTATGGAAATTTTATTATACTTGTAATCAAGATCTAATTTCACAATGGAAAAATTTAAAACGTACATTTACTTTTAAATAGTTTCCACAATAAAGTTTTTGTATTTATTATGAATCTAAGCACTTTCATTTCCAATTAAAGTTCAAATTTTCAGTGAGATGAACACTTAACAGAATAGCATAGGGCTTCTAAAATAACATGTGAACATACCTATAAAATGGTTAAGTTTAAAATTTTGCTTTAAAAACTTTTAAGAGAAAGTTATATAAAATATTAAGTTAAACTATCATCCCAGCATCCATCAATCCCAAAGAACCATTATATTGCCGAACATAGCTAGCTCTAAATACTATCAAATTTGACATTGAATAGATTCGACACCATTGTAACAGAACCAAAATTTAATTATGTGAATCGACTATTTAATAATTAAGTTTTTAAAAATTAAAATAGTGTATTGGCATCAAGAACACAAAAAATTTAAAAATTCAGGTTTCAAATTCCATCATTACGAATATGAAATAAGAAGAGTTAAATAAAAGCTTGTAAAAGGCAGCATAAATAGTAAAAAAATATAATTCATGTAAACTTACCCAGTCCAGTAATCCAATCCAGTGGGTTGGGAAGGTATTTAAGGGGATTGGGAATGTAATCAAAAGGGTTGGGAAGGTAATCAAGAGGGTTGGGGATGTAGTGGAACGGATTCAGAATGTCCGGAATATAGGTAAAAGGGTTCATAAGGTGGACAATGTTAGGAATCAAATTTAGAGGATTCAAGAAGTTCGCAATGTTGGGCAAGTATTTAAAAGGATTCAAAAGACTGGCAATGTCAGACACACTGGGTAAATAGTCAAAAGGATTTGGAATGTGAAAAGGATTTGGAAGATTTGGAAATAAGCTGAAGGCATTTGCCTGTAGGACAAAGCCTGCCAGGAACAGAGAGCACAACATCTTTGCCATCTTGAATGCCTTCCTTAAACATTAAAGTAGGTGCTACTTTATATAGTTGTGCCTGAGACGAATTTCAGAAAAAAATTGTTTTTGATTCAGCCGAAAAAGATACTGGATTCCTTTGGAATAAAAGAAAGAAAGAAAACGCTGATGCTCTGTCTGATATGTTTAGACTGTGATTGATATAGGTTTGGGTGATAAATATCTTTTTGATTAAACATTAGACTGAACTTTAAACCAGAAACTTCTAGCATGTTTACATAGAAGTAGAATATGGTAAAGTCAGCTGAAGGGTTTTGAATAATTATATACATATTAAATAACATATTTCTTTCAGTAATATTATTTGATTTAAGTAAGGTATGCGAAATGAAGTGAGTTTATTACCTAAGAAAAATGTAGAAATTTTTGATTAAATATTAAATAGAATGAAAATTGCCATCTGCGCTATACTTTGAAAATAATTTCTGCATTACTGTTCCTATAATAATTTAAACTTCATTTAATGCTTGGAGAAATATTCTGTACTTACCTGATAATCCCGTTTTTTAAACTCTTTATATTGGATTGAAAATTATTAGCATTTGTATTAAATATCCTTGGCTCTTTTTTTTATATATTAGTAAATAATCCCTATTAAAAAATTAATTATCTATTATTTAAAAAAATTTAAAAAATTATTGCCCAAGTATTGGTATACACAATGGTTGTGATGACCTTGTGATAAGGTATCGGTTAGGAGCCCGAACGTTCCTTGTTTGAAATACGATTTCATTAAACATCCGCCGTGCATGTGGGCCTGGTTTGTTTAGTTTAGATATATTAATGTCCCATTTTAAAGCAAGAAAGGGCTATTTTGGGACGGACTTTATAATTTTGAACCGCGGGCAGATGAAGAAAACAACATCTGAGCCGGCACCCCCTCTCCAAACTTTCGTGCCACATCAGTGGCAGGACGTTTTGTATCCCCTAGAGATTTAACGCGCATCCGAAACCTTACTACCGCTGCCCTCATGAGAACCTGGAAAGTCGTGATTTGAAGTTGTGAGTTAAACACCTTCTCGGTGATATGAGTCAGAAGTTTGGAGAAGGGAGTGACGGCTCAGTTGTAGTCTAATTTATCTGTCCGGGGTGCAAAATTACAATATTCACTCCAAAACAATCCTTGTGTAGCTTCCTGCCTAATATTGATATATTAATTCTGAATTCAGTTTTACATGAGTACATTCTATCAGTGCATCAATCTGGTGGTAAAATAAAAAAAAGCGCAGTTTTAATTTTATTTAGCGATGTTGCTGTCATATAATTTTATAATCTTTATTTTCAAATTTTTCAAGATTCAATTGGATTTGAATTTAATTTCAAAGTCGAAGGCCGTGCAATTTGGCTGCAATTATCATGCTACATCATGATATGACAATCGTTGCAGTGTGGCTCTGCACCAGATGCAAAACAATGTTTACTGATCACACAACTATAAAGAAGAGGAATCGTCTCTTTTTATTCAATAGAGAGCATAGATACACAACAAAAGCCATATAATAGGGCAACTATTCACCATAATAGTAAGTAAAGTAGTAAATAAAATAAATAGTAATGTAGTAAATACAAAAATAGCAAAGTAAAATAAAAGATTTTAAAATTAAGATGTCGATATAAATATTACTTGTAAATTGAAATTTTAAAGGTATTCGCAATGTATCTTAATTTTCAATGAATATTACGTATTCTTTTCTTTTTTTAATTATTTAATTTATTTCTCTTTTTTTAATTTAATTTAATTTATTTCTCTTTTTTTAAATCTCAATTAATAATATAGAGATTGTGAGTTCTATGCATATGTGCTCTGATTCCGGTACACAAGATTGAATTTTTGATATACATCTACCAAAATTGGTACAGATTTAATACTGTAAATTAGAAATATGTATCTCGCAGCGATTTTCTAAAACTTTAATCAGAAATTAAGTAAACTTTTAATGTGTTTTTTTCAAAATAATACACGAAAATATCATTCCATATAACTATTTTTCTAATCATTTTAAAATTCAAAAAAATTGCATCGTTAATGATATTGATTTTACTGTCGTGTAAATTTTTCTTGACATTTTTTCTAAAACACTGTTTAGTTTTTAATAATAGGATTCATTATTGCTTAGAAATTCAAATCATTTTTCACATTACGTCCCCGAATATTCGCATATCCTTAAATGAGTGAAAATTCTATTTTTGCAGATATAAAAAAAGGTAAAATTAAATGACTTAAAAATACATTGAAGCAAATGTTATTAAATATTAAAATTTCAATGAAATCCAATCTTTTGCATAACAGACAATTTTTAATGCTATATTTATTTTTTTAATAAAAAAATGAAGCACTTGATTCTTTTAATACCATCTTGCAAATTCTGGTATACCTCAAAATGCGTATTTTGAAAAACTTCTGCCTAGTTGTGTAACTGCCTCGTTTTGTTAGATGTTATTCAATCAGATTTCCGAACATTTCAAGCAACGCATACTGTAATGTAATTCAGCATTTCGTCGGGTCTAGACAGAATATAATTTCTCAAATTGAAAAGTTTTCAATGTTTTTGCTTACTAATGAGATGTTGAAAAAATCTTACAAATCAAAAACTTGATTTCTCTTCTGTTTCTGCCAAATTTAATTCTAAAAGATATTTTCTTACATGGTAACTCTAACATGATATGCATTTAAAAAAATAAGATAAGATAAATTTCAAAGAGATAATGGAAGATTTTTTTTTCTGCGTGTGTTTTCATTTTTCAAATAAACACGATGCATATATTGCAAGTTCCGTTAAAGCTTGTTTAGCTAAACCTTAGTTTGATTATAGTACAACTATAGTATATGAATTAAACTAAGTGTATCAAACTCAATTGCTATAAAACAAGGTCTATGTAGGTTGCAGAGAAACGACAATTTTAATTTTTATAAAAATGGGTTAACTAGAAAACACACTTTTATAAAAACAGAGATAATATTACAGTAAATATTTGTTTCTCGATACATAGCATACATATTTCTGGGAATATCTTGTTCGCGGTTACTACTTTCAAAATCGAGCCATCAATCATAAAAATGACTGTAAATTTATTTTTTCATTAGTAAAAATTATTTTTGGCACCAATAAATGATTTTAAACTAGAAAATAGTTTTATACGCCAATTTTCGAATGTTTCAGTAACTAGCTGATAAATATCTGTATAATTTAGTCCCAACTCTACCGCATGACGTTTCAATGTCGATGAATTTCAATTTATTCAAAAATACTTCATAATTGATGGATCTCAACTTTACCGTCAAGACTTAAAGTTGAACAATACTGGATATAGATTACTTCCTTTCATATTGTTATCAAGTGATTTTTATATTTATGGAGTAAAAAAATAAAAAATGTAACGTTCTCAAGCTTGTTGAGAGCGAGTATTATGATTTGTTATTAATAATTAAATGCATTTAAGACATATTGAAAATGAAGCAAGAATTTTTTTATTGAAAATTTGATTTTAGGTTGCAAAATATAAACTTATAAAAAAGTTTCATTGTGGGCTGTGATTTTGACACTTATAAAATAAACAAAAATGGGCTTTCTTATGTTCCAAGCAGACACATATGTTTGCCTCCGTCAATATTTAAGCAGTTGCAAATTATCATTTTCTTATCAGTAATTATGCATAATTTGGAACATTAAAAATATTTCTACAGAATTTTTATCTATTATATTAGAAAAATTATAAAATTATCCGAAATTTTACTAAAGAGTACTCATCATATTGCATATAAAGAGTACTCATCATATTTTTGGCTTTAAGCTTGATAATTTCAAAATAAACAAGATGGGGTCGTTTGTTTCCCACGTAACATGCATTTTCACTTTGTGATTACAGTTATAGTTTTTAATTAGTAATTATATATAACTGAGAATATTAAAAATCAAACTATAAAATTTTTGCAAAAACTTTTGAGACATACTGCAAAGCATATCACAAAAATATTTGTTGTGGGCTGCAAACTTGATAACTTAGAAATAACCAAAATGTTGTTGGCTATGACCCAAACATACATACAATTTTTCCTCGTTGAATATTTAAGCAGTTACAGTTAACTTTTTGATATTAATAATTAGATATAACTAAGAATATTAAAAATCAAGCTACAAAAAATATAGCCAAAATATTCATTGTTTATTGTTGACTGAGAGTTTGGCATTTTTGAATGTTTTGAAATGTTATTTGACAAAATGGACTAATATGTTTATATTTTTGTTTCTAAGAATACTTAAATAATTAAAGAAACATTTGTAACTTCAAATAACAATTTTTCCCCATATTTCATTTCAGTTTACTCTAATTTAGGAGACAAAGCTGTAGGTAGGCTATTCCAGTTTTCAGTAACTTCTCTCAAATTTCATTTAGAAATGTAGTATATTGTCCAGAATTATCACTTATTTATGCTTTTTCAAGGCATATTTTACACGATTATCTTTAGTATATTTTATTCAGAAATTAGTATTAAAAAGAGCAATTTATTGTAATTAGGACAGGGTATAAATTGCTTTTCTAAGTAATAGACGTCTCAATTACTTCCTCCCATATATTCAATATATGTGTACCCTGAAAAAGATAGTTTTATGTCTTCATAACCTTTTTTTTTTCCTTGCTGTCATTCGTACCTCGAAGTTATTAAAATGATAGCATAATCCAACTCAAAAACCCTACATGATAACCCCCAAAAAGATAAAAATTTAATAACACAAATTCTTGCCACCAAAAGAATTTTTGTGGATAAACATCTACAGGTTAAACTGGTTTGTCCTAGAGCTGCCGAAGCACATATATATACTTTGAAAGATAGGAATGTGCATCTCGGTGCGTGTGCATCTCGGTGCGCTATTTTTGATATTTTAATTAGAATTATAGTTAATTTAGAATTAATGGAAATTTCAATGTTTTTTCATCATAAAGTATTACTGATTATTCGGATATTATTATAGGTAATTATTACACTTCAAGTATTAAGGTACATTGTTACAGGTAATTATAACCATATATGTTGGTAACAATGGATCATATGAGACATATTAGTCTTTACAGTTAAAAATTACGAATGATATTTTGAACTCAATACATGTGGTTCTCAATAATGATTAGTTTACCTTTAATTATTAATACATTTCCGTATTTAAATCGCCAACGAGTTGAACAATTGCCATGAAGTTGAAAAAGCAGAATGGCAACTATGTATTGTTTAAATTGCATTATTTTCCTTGTTTTTTTTATTTGCTTTGCATCTGTTTCCTGTATTATAATCGCATTAGTGCATTCTAATTAGTCCTTTTTGCTTACTTTTCAATTTTATAAATGCTTCAAGCTATAGTTTTCATCATCTTGTGATTTAGTTCTTGTAGTAAGTCATTAATTTTCTTGAAGCCGTCAGTTTTGCGAAGTCTGCAGATCTCAATTAACAAATGAAGAAAACATAGCATATCAGCGCAGAACAAATTAAGTAGTTTTTACTACTTAATTTGTTTGTATCAGTGTAAATACCAGCCCCTTTGTTCATAATTACTCTTGTGTGTCTTATTTATACCATTTATTACTTTTTATTTAAAATATGTACTGAATTCATTATTCAGAATTTAAAAAAAAGGTAAAATTGAATTGATATTGTAAAGAAATATAATATTAGTATACTGACATGGAAAAATGCATAGTAGCTATTTTATTAGTTTAAATTACTAAATTGGCATTCTAAAACAGACCTCAAGGTTTATATTCCAATATTATACTGGATATGGGCGCAACGAATAGAAGTTGAAATACTGGATTTTCGTGTTTAAATAGAAGTCTATTAATCTGAGATGAAAAATTTTAATTAAAAAGTTAAAGGCAATAAATATACCTAAAAATAAGACAATAGTTTTATTAAATTTGGGGTAAAATTTTAAAAAGTGCTAATTTGGAAAAATATTATCATTGCTTTTAAATTTGCGTTAAAAATTTGGAATTCACTTGAATGTGTATAATATAGAAAGAAAAAATTAGTAAAATTTATAAATCTTTATCTACAATATTTTTTGAAATATTCAGCGTTATCGAGAAAACCAAAAACAAATACCTATATGTACTTTTCTATCTATCCACTTTCGAGACTGAAACTTATTCTAAAGAGCTATTCTGTGATTTCAGTTGTATTATAATGACCGATTTTCAAATACAAGAAGCGGAGAAAATTAAATTTAAAAAGGAAAAAGGTTTTTCCTTTCTAAAAAAAATTAAATAGCAATGCTTGTGAGCCAACGATTTTCGGAAAACTATTATTCAGAGTTTAGAATTTTTTTCCTGAAAATAGACTGTTGATGTACCATTTGAAATAGCATCTGGAATCGAAATTTTTGTCAGTTTGTGAATTTTCCCCGATAGAAAAGGCATTGCAGGCAATTTTTGACCACACTATATTTTCATTAAAGACGAATTTTTCAAAAAATAATGCAGATAAATATTTCAAATTTTTACCAGTCTCCCTTTCCTACTTCATCTAACGCGCACTTAAAGGAAATTCCAAAAATGTAGAACAAATTAAAAAAAGAATATGGATTTTGATTTTCGCAAATTTCCACTTTGTGTTTTAAAATTACACCCTATCTAATTAACGCATTATAAAATTCGATAGCTCATTTTATCCGTCTTTTTAATATTAACAATATTTCAATTTAAATATTTCCCCTCAGATATATTTTTTTATATTCGAAAAACCTGCATTTTTAATTTTTATTTGTATACAAAATTTTATAATGTATTTCAATGTCAAGATTTTAAACAGTATCATGGCCTGTTCTGGATATCCAAATAAACAACTTAAGGTAATAAAATTTCTATTGTATATTTTTTTAACATTTTGATGCATAGCATAGCAATTCACTTGTAATATAAACAGTGAATATCTGAATCATGTATGTTACACTAATATCTAATAATCAGATGTCGAATAGTATATAAGTATATACTATTTGACATCTGATTATTAGATATTAGTATAACATATATGATTCAGATATTAGATACCAAGCTAAATTATAGAGTTGCTTTGAAAAAAGTTTCATGAAATCAGTAATAAAAACTGCAGGGAACCAATTTTTTAGAAATTCAAAATTTATATTTTTATCTGGCACCTAAACATATGAACTTTCAAAAAATAGCGATAAAATATTTTTTTCATAGATAAAAAAATGTGTGTCTATAAATTAAATTCGCAAACATGCATTAATCTAGATAAGTACAAAATTTCAAAATTGCCTAAAAAAAAGTCCTATTCTATATGTAAAAGCAAAATATATTCACTTAGGGCATTTATTGATATCCCAAATCAGAATATAATATAAAATTTGGGGAAAAAATGGTTGTACATATACATAAAAATGCTTTTAATAAATAAATCGCTTAAAAAATAATATGTACAGGGTTAGCAAGAAATAAGTTACCCAATTCAGTGGGATGTAAAATTAAATTCGTTCTATTGATTCAAATGAGATAAAATTTGAATACAGATTACTGAGATGATGCGCTTTACATATATTAAATAAAAAAATAGTACAAAAATTTATCGTTAGGTGGCGTTGTAATACACATAAAACCATTTGATATGGTTTATATTTGTTAAATAAAGTAAAATTAAAATTGCTCAATATGTCCTCCTTCATTTCCAACAATATGCTTTAATCGGAGAACCATATTTTCTGTAGATGATCGGAGTGAGACTGCCGGAATATGAAGAATATGGCGCCGAATGTTGTCCTTCAGATCTGATAGAGATGATGGTCTTATGACGGTAGATATTATTCTTCAAATAATCCCGCAACCAAAAGTCACAAGGGGTAAAGTCGGCAGAGAGGAGGCCATGCTATTGGGAAATGATGGCTGATAACTCGTACTTCAGTGAAATGCTGTATTAACAATCGCTTTATTCGACGATAAATATGAGGTGGTGCACCATCCTGCAAGGAAATGATGTCTTGAAGGCATGCACGTCGTAGAAGAATTGGGATTACAAAATCCCTCAGCATATTATGGTACCGCTGTACTGTAATGGAGCAGGTTTCAATTCCATTTGAATTTATTTCTTGAAAGAAATACGGTCCAATGATAAAGGTAGCTGCAAAACCATACCATACTGTCACTTTTTCAGAATGCAAGGCTTGTTCCCGAATAACGTGAGAGTTTTCCTCTGCCCAAATTCGACAGTTGTAGGTATTAACTTTCCCATTCAGTCAAAAGTGGGCCTCACTACTCGACAGAATGTTCCATGGCCAAGCTGAGTCAAAAAACCATTCAAGCAAGGAACTGAAGTGCAAAAGTTTTGCGGACCTCTAATTCCCCGTCCTGCAACAGATGCACATACTTGATTTTGTATGGATAAAAATGCAAAATTTGCCGTACGATATTCGTACAGTTGGATACGACATTTCCAGAACACGGGAAACAACTGGCAAACTCTCACTATTATGCGGCGGCTGACTGCTGGCTTCAACGAGCGCGGTCGCAACATTTTCGACGCTGGAAGAAAGGATTTTTTTTTTTCGTCCTCTACCAGGAAGAAGGGCAAGTTGCTCATTTTTTGAAATTTCTGCATCATCTTGCGTAGGGCACCTGGAGACATTGGACCTCTTCGTATCTGCTTCATACGACTAAATTCCTTTAGAGTTGACACGGAGTTTTGTTGGTTTTGGTAGAACAATTTCAACAATAGCGCTTTTTCTTGCAACGTAGACATGACGAACAGAGAAGAAACTAATGTTCGTGCAGAATCCGCCTTCTTTTTATCCAAAGAAAAATGATAATAGACATGCGCTGTAACGCAAATTATGTTTCATATTTTCAATAAATGCCATTTGTGTTACAGCACCATCTATTGGTGGATTTTGTATTAATTTTTTTAATTAATAAATGCAAAGCGCATCATCTGAATAATCTGTATTTCAAATTATATCAAATTTGGACCATCAGAACGCATTTTAGAGCCTTCTGAAGCGGGTAATTTATTTCTTGTTAAGTCTGTATTTACTCTGCAAATCTTGCTTAAATTACTTTTCGTCTATGTCAGTGCAAATGTTCCTTTTTCTGAAAATAAGTGGTCTCTCCAAAACTTTCTGGCATATTCTTTAATAAACTTGCCAAACCAGATAAAGCTTTGCATAACATTGAAATTCAATAGTTACGAAATATTAACTTTTGGAGTGAATTTGGCATTTTTAATAAATCTATCGTGTCATTCTTGTCGAGTTTTTTGACGTTTAATCCCTGGCATACACTTAATAGTATCAGAAAATTAAATTTGTGCTTTATGCACGTTTTTCTCAATCATTGAAAACAAAGATTGGACACAAAACTGCCCTTCCGGTTTCTCAGTCTAGACCATTTCATTATTATTAAATAAATGTACTTGGAAAGAATTGTCAGACACAGATATTATGCATGTATGCATCCACTTATGAGTTGTTTAAAATAATCTTTGTATGCACTTTCCAAACATATTTTGTGCACAATATGAGGAACCGGAGGGTTTCAGGTTCGAGACCTTATTCCACCGAAGAACCGTCGTGTAAGCGGATGTGGTGCACGTTAAACGTCCGGACCAAACGTCCTCCCACTGGTGTGGTCTGCAGAGGAGGGTGCCATTCCAGGTGTCGTGCTCGTCATCTGACCCGAATCGAAATTACGAGGTCCAACCCACAATAGCCCTAGTGTTGCTTTGAAACAGGACGTTAATATAACTAAACTAAACTTGTACACAATAGTGTAAAATGTAAAAAGGCTTACAAATGAAAAAATAATATTTATCAACAAAATTGTTGATCATAAGCAGATATTATTTTCATATGTATATTTTGTTGTTTATATTCATGCGGAAACCTGTATATTTCAGATTGTGATCAAAAATTTAGTGAGCGCTTAGCTTGTGATCAAATCTTTGAATAAAAACATATTTCCGAGTATTAATAATTTTGAATATTGAATATATACAGAGCTGCGTATTTGTGTATGGAAAAAAAATTAAGTTCTGAAAGTTTTTTTTTGTCTCAAAATTTAAATTCAGAATTTTTTTCAAAGATCAGCAGTAAGCCTACAATATTTAAGGAATTCATAACATCAGCAATTTTTATTATGAAATTTTATGGTCTAATATACATAATTGAAATTAATTTCTAAAAATAATTAAATAGCAGGTGATTATTTTTTTGAAACTTTCGTTATATGTTTTCTCAATCAAATAGTTTTATTTTTTCGTATTTTTTTAAAGAATTATTTATGGCTAAAAGCTAGGAAATATTCTAAGATTTTTTTTAATTTTCAGTTTTATTTTATTTTTCATGTTTATTATCCTTTTGTAGCAAGAATAATCTTATAACTTTAAAGAGCAAATTTTGTATATTTATAAATTTATTTCATGTATCATGGAAATGGCTCTAACGATTTGGATCAAATTTTATGTTTAGATTAGGTTTTGCTTTTTAATTTTATCTATATATATGTCTTTCCTGAAAAAATGCGATTTTACACAGAAATTTTTTTTTAATAACTAACTATTTGAGTCTTTTATCTGCTCTCATGCGGACAATGTCATATAGTGCCATCTCGTAAATTTTTGTAGTGCTTGTTTCCATAGAAACAAAGAAAAATATTCATATGTAATCAATATGTGTTTCTTAACTAAATATTCTCTCCGAAAAAAACAACAGGATTTTACGAAAAAAGAAGGGGGGGGGGGAAACCCTGCCGAGCGATGCTGGGTCTTCCAGATACTGATATATAACATATGAAAGTAAATTATGTGTTAAATTTAGGATACAAATAAAATTTTATATAAGCATATTTGATTTAAAATGATGGACATTAAATTCCAATTGTTATAAATTCCTACTGACATACTCTTTCTATATTTTTTAAAACATAAATATGTTGTTGCATTCTGAAATAAATCTTTATTGATATCATCATCATGACTCACATGAAACTTTTCAACAATTTCATACGAATTAATAAATAAATTACATTTTTTTTAAAATTTAACTAACATCACATCAATAAAAACTTTAGAAAAAATGAATTTTTGCTTTATATAAATTCTTTAAATACCATTATATATTTTTAAAAAGCAAATTCGGTTACATTTATTTAAAAATAAACTATTCTAAAGGGATGTAGCGTGCACAAAATTGGAAAAACACAAAACGACACAAAAGTTCCATAATAATTATAAGGAATTTGCAGAATTTATTTTTTATATCTCATTTAGAAGCACAAATGCATTTTTCATATAATTTTGCTTTATTTTTCTTCATAGCATACACAAAAAAACTATAAATAACAATCACATTCTTATGTTGAAGTAACTTAAACAGTGAAACTAAGTAAAGAATATTTGAAGTAATTTAAAGAGTATAAGTAAGAAAAGAATATTTGAAGTAATTTAAAGAGTATAAATAAGTATAGAGTATTTGAAATAATTTAAAGAGTATAAGTAAGTAAAAAGTATTTGAAGCAATTTAAAGTAATTTAAAGTTCCAAAATATATAATGCACTCATAACTACAATCAGTTCTGAATCATATATGCATAAAAATTAAGGTTTGAAACAATGTTGAAACGAACGATTTTTGTTATTTTTCGATTTTAATAGTCCAAACGCATTTCTCTTCCAGGTAATCAAACTTGTGTCTCAATGGGCATTCCTCTATTGTGAGTTCGTTGTCTTTGCACTTAATATACTTCCGATCATTGGCAGGATACAGGAATTTGCCATTAGGAAATGGGCACTTGAAACCTGAAAAAAGCAGTTGAGCAATATTTCATAACATCATCTCATCATTCATTTATATACTAATGATTATTTGGCAATTATAAAAACTTATCAATTTATATGCATCAGAAATTTATATGTAATTTATATTTTTTTTCTTAACAGAATTTGTAATTTAGTTCAACTTATTTAGTATAACGTTTTATTGAGGCTTAAGATCATTCCTATTGGTTCCAATGCTTAAAAAACACATTTATCACGTTGTTGATTTTATAAAAGATCGATGGATAATGTAAACAAATTTCGGCACTTTTCGAATATTGTTACATATTTTACAATATTGTTATTACAATATTTGCTGTTATTCGATATTTACGATATTGTCCAAAATATTTTACAATATTGTGCTGCTGCTCGAGTGTATACGCATAATGTTTTATTAACACCATAGAGAAGGAGAATCTTTAAAGATTTAAATTTAATTCTTTATGATTTTATCAGACCATGACAGTCAAACGGCGTAATAATCAAAACGAACAAAATATTTTTCTAAGCGAAATTGAAACCTTAATATTTTTTCGAAAGCTGTACTAAAGTAAAATAAAAATTAACACAGAAGGATTACTAAAAATAATAATTTAAATTTCGATCGATTGTAATAAAATCAAGGTAAAATATTGCAATATTGTATGTAAATACTATCATGAATTAGTGAGAATTAAGCATTATTTAATTTTAAAAAAAAGTAAGAACCCTATTTTTTACATCACAATTATTTTCAAAACAAGGAAAAATATATCTCGTATATATTGTTGCGAAAATCTTCCTGTGAATATTCGGTTAAAAAATTCTAAAATGCTCTGTAACGCATAAGGATATTTTATTTCGCAAAAACATGAAGTTCAGATAATAAAAGTGCAATCCAGATGTACATAAAAAATAATATTAGCAGAAATCTATATCTATACCCACTCACACAAGCAAAAAAAAAAAAAAAAAAAAAAACTGTAGCGCCCAGGATGTAGCTACAGTGAACCAAGTCGAAAAGTGAGAATACTTCAAGGTAGACTTAATTCGATTGATTTTGTTCGATTCTGGGTTTAATGACAAGATGCAGTATCCTCTAGAAGAACCGTTGGATCTCGAATCCTAATAGAAATATTGCTATAATTCTTGTATTTTCTAGAACTTTCATCTTTATCAGTCGCCATATTCATCACCCAGTTCTGGGTAATTGATTTGGTATCCATTCAGCATCGTTTAAAAATAACAGTGAATTTTCATGAGACTAATCTGGAGGGGTAATATCACAAATTTGTAATATTATGACAACTCAAGAAAGGCTAACGTAACGAAATAACAACATTGTAGCTATCAAATAAAATAATATGGAATTTTTTACAAAAAATTCTCGTGTAGAAAATTGTTTAAAAATAAAAATATTATAATAGTCTCAAGTGGTTATGAGCTATAACATCATATGAGAGCGATCTTTCAAACAATTTATAAAAAGACTCCATTTTACTATTAAAAATTATTTTGTGTAAGAAACTATCCAAACCACATTTGAGCAAATACACTCTTCTGTTTTCTTTAAAATAATTTTTCGCAAATAATCAAATTAATTGCTTTTCATGTTTTAAAAATTTATGTTTATTACAGTTTGGACCATGTTAGATGAAGCATTAGCATCTGATGCGTTGATTCATTACTTTCTGAAAATTTCTCCCTAATTACTTTGCAGTTTAAATAGAATTTCAATTTTTTTAAGAACAAAATACTTCTGTCATGAATGATTCTTTCATATTTATTTCTATGACTGATATTATTCCAAATTGAAATGCGAGAAAAATAAGACTATGGTTTTATAATGTGGCGCCATCTACTTGCAAGCGCTTCAATTAGATTCTTGACTAACTTTCAAATAATTACTCCCAAGTTTTTTCTTGATCTAGGAAGAAAAGCTACAAAAGACATTGCAATGTTAAATTTTAAGAACAAGAAAAAAATTAAGATTTCATATGTACTAAAACTAATACTCTTTTTGTAGAAATAAGAAAATAACTGACATTTGCAATAATTTTAAATCCTTAAATTGTTAATTAAAATTTCATTTAAATTTTTTTAAATGCATTATGTTGTTACTGTTAAAAACTAACTTTGACAGATATCCTTCTTAAG
This sequence comes from Argiope aurantia, assembly GCA_026543865.1. Lineage (NCBI taxonomy): Eukaryota > Metazoa > Arthropoda > Arachnida > Araneae > Araneidae > Argiope > Argiope aurantia. The sequence continues at coordinate 15,873 of JAPMOR010012923.1, forward strand.
TAGATCTACTAGTTTCATGATCAGATAAATATCTCTAACCATTTGTTTCCAAAATCTTTTCTTTAAAATAATTAAGTGTTAAAACATCAGCCTGTGTTCGACTTCTAGGGGCACATTTGACTCTTAATTCAATTTTACTGATGCCTATACTCGCCAACAGGGCAAATATGATTCAGAAGTATTTGAAAATTAAGAATATTATCCGAAATTAAAGCCCAACTAGATCTTCAGTCCTAAACTATATTGAAGTATTTCTTAGAACTCTCTTAGGAAGCCATACGAAACGATATTTTCTTACGAGAGCCATCTAAAAGTTGAAAACAAAGCTTCTGCGACCAATAGAATTGACTGCCGTAGGAAGCAATCAATGTTTTTGAAATTGTTGAAATTTACCTTCTTAAATTGTGAAACCTTATAATGTAACAAGGTTATGACTATCAAACTCTATATCAAAATTATTTTTTTTGATTAGTATTACAACAAAGGTTTTGGACCTTCATATAATAACAAGATAAAATAATTATCTGAAAAGCTTTAATGCTATTCAAAGGTATATTCTCTGCTTGTAAACATTTTACGTCTGTCTAGTTTTGCTTCTATATTGAATTTTATTAAAATGTATCTATTAATTTCTTACTTTCTTATATATGAAGTATACAAGTAGAAAGTATTATAGACCTAAAAAAAAAAATTCGAACTCAAGATTTTGATGAATCTCTACGGTTCAACTCTCTCTGGATCCGAAAAATACATTTTTGGAACTATGTCTATCCGTCTGCAAGGTAACTTAAAACCATTTTGAGCTAAACGAATGAAATTTGGTATACAATCTTTACATCAGATTTGTAGAATACAAAATACATTTAGAGGATGTCTTTGTCAGTTGTTCGAATGAAACTGAACACGTTAATTACAAAACATTATGTGTCAGATAAAATTTAATGCACAGCTTTATCATCTAAAATTTAGATTCGAATTAAATTTGGTGGCAAATTAAGAAGTCGTCAAAACGATCGTGTTTAAAAGTTCACCGTCGGTCTGTTCTTTTGTAGATATATAAACGCAACAATTCAAAAGCGAAATGATGTTAAATAAATAGAACTTTTTTTATTTTTTTTCTCTCTACAATTAAAGTTATACGTCAAACTTTTTGTCGATCTGAAATTGTAGTTCTGCCTCAAATGTTCATTTTAATCTATTGGAGAAAAAAGACGCCAAAACTACATATTCAGTTTTCTGATAATTTTATGTTAAATTTACCGTAGCGATTGGTCACCAAATTTTAAAAAAATCCGTTTAAGATGTATTTTGATAGATCTTTCGTAAAAATTGTCCATTAAGGGCATACGGTCAGATAAATATGCTTGTGTATTTTACACATTTATTAGAGAGTATGCGAGAATAATTCTGGGAGACCACTCGTTCTGAGTTTATTAAGTTTACGTGTTATAGGGTGTAATTATAAATAATTGATTTTTGTGTTTTGCGAGAGACAATACTTTTTTCCTTCTGGAATTTTAAATAAAATAAATACGAGGACTAGCTATTCCTTCACCATATTTATACTGTTAATTTAGTAATATCAGTTAACTTATGAAACGAAATGAAAATACTATTTTCAGTTATATTTGTAGAATAATAATCATAGACCATTCTGATTAATTAGCCAATCACGTAAAGGAGGGAAATCGGTTCATTTACTGATACTGGAGTCTGTGTCAATGTTTAATTTTACGAAATGTCAAGAAATTCGCTTCACGGAAGAAAGAGATAAGTGTGATGACGTAGCAAAAATTCATATGCTTTTATATGACAGAAAAATTTGCGAAATCAGTTCAATGGTTGGGAACTTTATCGTGGTTTATTCACATAGAGAACATATATAACAAATTCCTATTTTTTGAAAAAAAAATTTCAAAATATTAGGGTGACCTATAAGTTTCTTTATTATTTCTAGTATGAAATGAATACTCAATAGTTTACTGTTAAGATATTATTAAGATATAATACTGTTTAAGATATTATTTATTTTGTTATGTAAGAATCCTTTTGCTCTATTACCTTCTTCCATCTCTCATGGAAGCCTCATTATGCCTTTTTCCAAAATTGCTGTGTTTTGGACAAGAAATAATCCACGAGGTGCGCTTTTGTTTCGCTGATGGATGTAAAGCGCCTATAGCGAAGACATTTTTTTAAGGACAGAAAGAAGTAATAATCAGATGGAGCGAGATCTGGAGAGTATGCAGGTTGCGGTAAAACATCCCAATCAAATTGTAAGAGCTTCTCTCTTACCTACTAATGCAATATGTGGTCTCGCGTTGTCATGATGAAGAACAACGCCTCGTCAGTTCATTAATTCTGGCCGTTTTTTATTTCTATGAAAGTTTTTAATTGATCCAGTTGATGACAGTAATTCGTAGAATTTATTATTTTACCTTGAGGAAGGAGCTTGTAGAAAATTACGCCTTTTCAATCTCACCAAATGGACAAAAGAACTTTTTTGGGATGTAGTCCCTGCTTGGGGTGTAGTAGAGCTCTGGTACGATTGAAACCGATGACATAGACAGCTGATAGATTAGCCTGCATGTTTGCACAAGCAGAGCCAAATAAGGCCATTCATATCGCGATGAGAAAGAAGCCTTTAGGACACCTTATTAGAAAAGTTGAGAGACAGGCGGACATTGATGACATATTTAGAAGTTAAAATCTGTCATATAAATTAAACGTGGTCCTTTAGTTGAGGTTGGAGAACTGGTTCTTATACTTTCATATTTATTTTAAAAACCTAAATTATTACAATCTTTATATCCCAAACTAATGGTTATTTATGTTATAGTTGCCATCTTATTGGATTATTCATTAATATAAAATAGTTAATATAATTTAAAATACCTATAAATTATATAAAATTGTAATGATATCTTACTCCAAGTGAACTTTATACTCTAGTCAAACGAATTCACTATGGGAAATAGTGATAAGAATTTTTTTTTAAAAATCGTCATCTTTGACTAACCAAAAGGTGAGGACTGAGCGTTCTCACCATCGCATTCTACAGTGGGTACACATTTTGCTTCAGAATTCCTCACAAAACCCTCGTTGCAGACGCATCCTGGGAGGCAAATAGCGAGACAAGGAATGACCCAGTCTTTGTAGTTCTGACAGTTCCTCTGACATGCGGCTCCGCACATACTGGTATGCTCATTTTCAGGACAACTTTTATCGTCCTTTTCTAAAAAAAAAGATACATTAAAAATAACACTGTTCCGAGAGAAGACAATTCTTGCCAGAAATTTATAATAGGTTATAGATATAATTTATCATTTCTGGCAAGAAGAGTATTCTCCATTTAATATACATATTTTGAAATAAATAATAAGATTTCAAGTGTGTTTGGTCCTTATAGGAAATATTCTTCTATCATTCATTCCTTTACTCGCTAATTTCTATATTAGCTAATGCACAATTCTATTCGAATATTTTCGTTCTGAAGTAGGAATTTCAAAATTAATCAGGTTTTAGATATAACTTATTTTTGGTAAGAACAGTGCTCTTCATTTAAGATACATATATTTCAATAAATAAAATGGGAAAACAGCCAGCAAAATGATCGGCAATATAATAAAATTTCAGGTGTGTTTGGTTCCCGAAGGAAATATTCTGTCTTTTACTTCTAGTCTTTTACTTGCTAGTTCCCAACTTAATAGACAATTTTTATCCGAATATTTTCGTTCTGAAGTAGATAATTCAAAATTAGTTAGGTTTTAGGTATAACCTATCATTTCTGGAAAGAGCAGTATTCTCCATTTAATACACATATTTTGCAATAAATAAAATGGGAAATAGCTAGCGAAATGATCAAGAATATAATAAGATTTCAAATGTATTTGGTTTTCGAAGGAAATATTCTTCGAACATTTAGAAATTGTTCATTCTGTATTTTTCTCGCTAGTTCCCAACTTAATAGGCAATTTCTATCCGAATATTTTCATTCTGAAGTAGAAATTTCAAAAATAATTATATTGCAATAATTGATTCTCTATACAAAGGATTCTTGAGATATTATAAGCAAAATCCTTACTACGCAGCACTCAACATTTGATACACATATTTTCCAATAAATAAAAAAGGAAGATAACAAAATAATTAGTAATATAATAAGAATTTTAAGTGTGTTTGGTCCTCATAGGAAATATTCTTCCATCATTCACTCCTTTACTTCATATTTTCCATCTTAACCGATGCGCAAATTCTATCCGAATATTTTCGTTCTTAAGTAGAAATTTCAATATTATTTATATTGCAGTAGTTGATTTTTTTATACAAAAGTTTCTTGAGAGATTTTAAACCAAATTCTTATGCTCTATTTGGCATTTATTTATTATGGTATGATGAGTCGCTTCTAGTGCTGCTCGCTTAGATTGGAAAAAATACATTAGAAGAACTTCTGCATTCTAGTGTTAAATTTGAAACACATAGTAATATATATCTGAAGCAGGATATGAAGCCAATAATAAAACTTCTTGGTATTGGAGAAATTCAATTGTAACATTTTTTTCAGGAAAAATTAAGCATCTCTGGATGAATCGCTTAACACATTTGCCTATTCATATTCGAATACCGCTTTATTGGGGCATGCTGGCGACATAATTCTTTGTGTTTTTAAAATGCGAATGTGTGCTAAGGGGGAAATTGAAATTTCCATAATACATTCGAAATTGAAATTGGAGTGAGCCATTGCCCCTAAAACACCCACACACACACAAAAGAAAAAACGACCAAGGTTACAATTTATTTCCCAGCCCATAAAGAACTCCACATCCCAACATTGGATGTGGAGTTCAAACTGCTCACTCGTCTAAAGATTCCTTCTGTAACAATATCATAAAGAATTCTTCAAAATGCTTTTCCCGAATGTTTTCTAATCTTCTTCTGAGCAAATTATAGATTTCAGTGTATTGAGAATTTGCTCGGCATCTCTCGCATGAAAATGATGTGTCCAGTTGACTAGAATATCAAAATGTATACTTAGTTTGTTTTGAGATTGCTTATAACCTATCTGATTTTTTTCTTCTTTATTTGCTGTCGCAAAAAATATGCTAATTATTTTATATTGAAATCAATAAAAGATATTTATGAATTCAATTTAAAACATTCATGACATTGTTTTGTTAAATCTCCCATCTAGAATGTAACTACTGGCTTTCTATGTCTTGTAGGAATTGCAATTGCGATGTTGAGATCAACAACAAGCATTTAACAATTTTCGTTGACTGAAGATTACTTTAATACATCGTTTGTACATTAATAATCTGCTAAAAATCCTAAAAAACAAATTTTGTTTGTTTATAATTAAACTACATTCGTTATTTAATGTTGCCACCTATCTGTCTGTTGCACTTTCCTGCAATATGCCATTTAGTTTTGAGAATAATAAAAATTTTCTTTTTTTATTTGAATCATTATTTAAAAATATAAAAAATCATTTGAGTTTCATTAGTATAATTTTTAAGGATAATTAAATCATTAGAAATCAAACTTTGGTTTTTTTTTTAAATTCTCAAGCAAATTAAAGAAAGCCCCATTAAGAATTAAAATTGCCTTGGATTGAACATATTTTTCTGTTTTTGTTCCTTAAAATAAATTATTTTTCTTTCAGAATTTTTCCAGTTATAGGAAAGAGGATAATTTGTTCATATGTATTGACATTTTCATGTTCTTATCTTTTTGTAAAAATTGAAAATTTATTTAGTTTTTAGAGTCGCTGGAAACGATTTTGTATAGAATTTCAAGAAAAGTTTCATTAACTAGAACCCACTGATGTTTATAATTTATTCCAACAAATTCTTTTTAAAGCTGTTTTCAAGATTCCTTAATTTGTTTCTCTGTAAAATTGTATTTTTTTGTGGTATCCACTTTGTTGTTGTAATGAAAATTGTTAATTACTGGTAAGGTTTCTTTTCTTAATATTTCCAGTTTCAAGTTCTGCTATTGAGAAAAAAGACTTCTGACAATGGAATGAAAATTTTAACCATAATTTTAAATTTTTCTCCGTATAGAGAACTGATTCCGAGAAAGAAATTCTACAGGATGGATTTCGAGCAGAAAGGAATTTCTGTTTAAAATGATCTTGGACAGTTTTTATTGTTACGTTAAGCAAGGGTGCTAGGAAACCTGTTTTATTTAAATGCAACGCCATATGGGTAATTAATATTTGAACAGAGGCTTCAATAAGATTGTCAATGTGTATAATGAATTTGCTGCATATAAATGAAAAGACTTTATTGTTGAACAATCTTTATTGTTCTGACAAAAAAAAAACTGATATGAAGGCAGTTTCGTTTAGAAATTTATTACCATATTTTAGAAAACCATATTACCCTTGTTTTCAACTGATACTTCCTCCATTCGAATCAATGTCATTGCAAGTACTTTCTGATCAAATTATTGCAATTTTTCCAAAAGATAAAAAAGATAAAAATATGTTATATTTTTATAAAAAAGATAAGCTTACCTGAACCTACGGGCCATCCGCAAATAAAAGCTGCAATGAAGAAAAATTTATCAGTATAAAATTGCAAAATTCAATGTAAAAATCAGAGTGGTTATAATAAATTAAATTCTTCTTTTTTATGAGAATTCGGCAGTAATTAATGCTATTCCAGTCTTCCATATGATTTCTAAATTAGTCAAAATAATTTTTTATCTAAAAGCTAGTTAAAAGAAAAACAAAACATAAATAGGGAAATTGAAATCCTAGTTGCATTATTTTTAGCGATCTTATGTAAATTCATATACGTGATTAAAATTAAAACACTCCTACTCTGAGATCTCTATACATCGAACTAGAACATACTATTCAAGGCAGGAGGAAACGGATTACGCAAAAAAAAAAAAAAAAAAGTTCTAGAAACACCGAAAGGTAGCGCTGTACAACAAAATAATTATGCTGAAAAGACACAAATAATCCCCCCCCCCAAAAAAAAACAAGCACATGTGGTATGGAATGTTTCCTTTTTAATTTCTGTTGGTGATATGAAAAAAAAAAAAGAAAAAAAGAAGATAGATAAGTGAAGAAACTGAGACTGTCGTTGTAGCGGCAATCTCGCGTTGTAAGCAAAAAAAAAAAAAAAAAAAAAGCATAATACCTTGGTTTGCTATTACTGTTCTAGGCATGAAAGAGATAAATCTGGGAAAATGTTATTCTTATCAGCGATGGCTTCGCGCTTTGCTTGTGATGTTGTTTTATGAAAACAAAGGGAATGCTGCAGCTGCTTGAAAATTTAAGTAAAAAGCAGGAAATATCAAAACATACTTGAAAATCTTGTTGTATCTCAAATGCAACAGCGTCAATGTCTTGATACAATTACTTTTATGCCAGATGAAGAGCCTGCACAGCAGTTTCTTCGGCAACGTTTTACTAACGATAGTCGAGCGTTTCCGGCAATCTAACCATCTCGTTCTACTCATCTTTATTCCTGTTCATTTTTGGTTTTGCGGATACTCAAAAAAATCTTATTTATCGAGGACGTCTGGTAACCTTTCTAGATTTGAAAGACAGCATCACTTTGCATGTGAGAAGCATCTCAAGCGAGCAACTATGATACACAGTTGAACAAGCTGTTCACAGAATGCAGATTTTACATCTGGAATAAGGGAACCATATTGAGCAGTTTCCCTTGCATCGGTAAAGTCATTGTGGTTGAATGTTTCATATGTTCGAATAAAATGTGTTATAAATGAGTATTTTGAATCCTTTTAGCATATTTTTTTGTTGTACAGTGTCATCTATTGGTGTTTCTGGAACTGATTTTTTTTCGAGTAATCTGTTTCCCCATGTCTTGAATAGCATTTTCAACAATTTTATAGCCTTTACACTGAATAGTTCAATGTATAGAGTTCTCAGAGTAAGAGTGTTTTAATTTTAATCACCTCGTAGTACTTTTTTTCTGAAATACGTTTCGTTGATATTGATTAGCAATGGTTTCCCTAAGCTGCAAGGACTTCAAAAGCATCGTTTGTACATACTGTGTTTAGAATAAAAAATGATGTGTAATCAGCTAAGAAGTGTAATGAACTAAGTTTCCATAAACGTATCTGGAAATTTCTCTGTTTAAACTGAAATTGCAACCACTTGCTTTCTCTCAGAAAATGGATTTTTTATATCTTATTTATTTGTCTAGTGTTAATCAAGTGCTCCGAAATCGTAACATGCGTCTAAATAAATTTACTTCCATTTTTAACAAACAGTTACCCCTAACCCTAAATTTTCTTTCCTGATAGTAAAGACAATTTGTATTTATAGTAGACTCTGTATTAGAATGATATTTATTTCACCTGTATACAGAGCACCACCTGTAGATACTTAGCATGCAGTATCCCGCAGTATGTATCCTGTAGCTAACATGGACAAAATAAAATATCCAACAATCTTTGTTCCTGAATTTTCTTCTGATTTTTCCTTTCAAATCATACAGTACAAAAAAAAACCTTCATTACGTACTGATAATATTATGAGACCAGAAATTATGAATATTTTTCACTATAAAAACTGGATTTTTAATTGCATTAAGGAAGTAAACAGTGAACATTTACAAAACTCCTAGCTATGTGTATTTGTTGTTATCCAACCTGTCTTTCTGCCATATTAGATGGGATAGTAAAAAACTTGCCATTCAGGTACTTCTGTTCTTCTTTTTATTTTATCATCTACAAAAACACTTAAAAATAGTTAAGTTAAGAAGTTAAAAAGACATAATGAAGGTACTGTACCCAAAGATTGGTCACAATGAGCATCGCAAGGCGAATCACATTCTTTGGTTTTTTCGTTGAAATGTAATCCACGTGGACAGGATTTCACACTCTTTCGGCCATTAGAGCATTCAATGTAACGACTACAGCTGGATACGTCCATGATTTTTACATCTTCTTCACATTCAGGATCAGAATCTTTCTCTTCAAATCAAATATTAAATATATTCAAAGGGTATTAAACAGCTATCAATCTAGAAATGTAATAATCCTTTTAAATGTAACATTAACAAATTAGAAAATAATAGGTTTTATTTAGCATTTACACATTTTTATTTTGCTTGTTTCATATCTCTATATACAGATAGAATTTATTTGATTCTACTTTTCATTCTTTTTTTTTTTCATGTTTTAAATTTTGTGCTCTTGTGCAGCCTTGATTATAGTATACTAATTTAATATATTCAGAGTTCAATTATCACTTAATTTATTTGTATGATTAAAATTTGACTCCTTAGTTGTGGCGCCATCTGGTAGGAAAAATTTGGAGCTATGTTATTTCTCAGATATAATTTGACATTTTTTTAATTATTATTTAGAAGTCGAATATTTATCTTTATGGGATCTTGAATAGTATAAGGACCAGGAAGAACATCCTTGCTATGCTACCTCATCAATAGAGAATATTGAACACAAAATGAAATACAGTATCCAAGAGAAATGTGGTCACATTAAAAGAGGTCAATGCCCTTCTAGCAAAATGATTTAATTGATAAAAATCTGAGCTATTTTCTCTGAAATTTTATATTTATAATTCTTGTGAATCTGAAAAGTTTTTTCATGATACAATGTTTATGAGAAACATATTGAGTTCTGCCATTTCTTGGCTTAGTTTCTAATGCGAATATGAATAGAACAACTTAAAAATAACTTTATTATCTGGTTGTAATTATTAAAAATTATTTTAATAGTTAACTTACCTTCTCCCAAAGGCCATGCACATTCCGCAGCTAAAATTAAAAAAAAATAGTAAAATAGTTTATTACAAGCTATTAAATAACAATTTAATATGTTTATTTTAAAATATGATACAAAAAGCAGTAAAATTCCATTAGAAGTATGAAATCATGATTTCACATGTGATAAAAATATAAAAAAATTCCACGATAAATAATTATTCCACAATTAAATAATTCGAATACATAAAAATTTAAATATAAGCAAAAATTCAAATGTGTGCAGTTACCTATATTGGACCTATATAATAAACCCCAATCCCCAATTCTATTAAATATTTGAGAAGTAAATTAGGCAACATTTGCTACTACAATGTATATCTGAATTTTAAGATAATTTTATTAAAGAGAGCGCTAAATAATTATTTTGCAACTAAGCAATTCCAATACATCAAATTTAAATATAAGTTAAAAAAATTCAAAGTTGGACAGTTATCTATATTGCACCTACATCTTAAACCTCAATCCACAAATCTATTGAACATTTGAGAAGTAAAATAGGCAACATTTGTAACTACAATGCATATATGATTTTTGGAATAATTATTTTGGAGAGAGCGCTACTTCATTTCTGTTACAGAACTAGTATTTTCCTTTGACATAGTTTTAAAATATGGAACAAAATATGCAATTATATGCTTAATGAGGAAATTTATCCCAATATTTATATTACTAAAATAATTTAAACTTCGGGTTAGTTTATTTTGATGTTGCTTTTAAAGTTATTCAGACTGGGCTACATATGTTACTTAAATTGGAGTGTCTAAATTAATAAAGGTATTATTTTGAGCTAGAATCATAGTCCAAAAAGTAGATAAAAAGGGCCTAATAAATTTGAAATGAAACAAGCCAAATTAAAAATAGAGCAGTAAAAGGACATCAAAAAGTACTTTTTTAAAGGACAAACTCTAAAGCTCATTTTATTTTTATCATATGTGTGAGAACTAGAAATATGGAAGAATTATATATCCTTTCGTATAAAATATCCTATTTGAATTTATATTATTTGATAGTATGGATTTAAAATCAATTACTTTCGTTATAAATGTCTAAAAATGTTATATAAATGTCTTATGTTATGTTATATAATGTCTTATAAATGTTATAAATGTCTTTAAAAATTCTGAGCTTTCAATCTCAGAATTATTTATCACAATTTTGTTTAATTGAACCGATGATGCAATTTTATTCTACATATCTCTGTTTTAAAATATATTTCTGATAAAAGATGATTATATTGTTTTGAAGTTCTATAAACTATAAAAGATATGTAATTCATTTTTTAATTAAAATAACTTCTCCATCTCTTTAAAGTAAAAAAACGTTTTGGAGATTTTAATTTGGCAATCTTTCAAAATAGGCCAAACTCAAGTTAAAAAACAAAGATTCTTTAATAGGTAACATTTAAGTTTTCAAAAATGTCCGGAGCTCTAACAAAAAAAAGAGTTAACTTTTGATCTTTTAAGAGTGAATTTAGTTCTTTGGTGAAGAGGTTGTAATGATTGGATTGCAAAACTCAGCCCTGGATTGAAAAATATAAACGGGTCCAAAACTGATTTCACAAGCCGTCAAAAATATTGGTCTGCTACAAATAGAAGCTCTCTCAATGAGTCAAGCTCTCTCAATGAGTTGGTCCACATTTGGGCTTCTCTTAAATCCATACTGAGATTACTAACCAATCATTGCTAAAGCATACATTGGTCCATGAGTGCTAATCAAAAAACTCTGCAGGGAGACGGAAGCCATAGTATCCTTCTTCTGATTCATATGCCACTTTCTTACTATGAGATCACTTGTCATTATATTTCAGTGATGCAGAAGTTTTAGAAGAGACTTTTGGTTGGAATATTCTTCTCACCACTTTTATTAGACAAATGTCTAAAAGTTTAGGAACTTAAATATCGAAATATCTTAAATGCTTCGGTCTTGAAACCGAAAACCCACAGAATTCAAGATGCTAAATTGCTTTCTTAAGCTAACTTGAAACCGTTTGCTCAAGAACATTTTAATCAGTTAATCGATTATCTTGAATACATTGTAATTATATTTATTACGATGAGATAATGTAGACTTAAATTTGTCGTATAATATTCATGGTAAGTAGTGCTGCCACTTTCATAGCAAATAATTTTTTTTAAAGTTTCAGTAGATATTTCCACCAAGCAAGAAACAAATTATTATATTTTATTATTATATTAATTATTATACCTTATCATTATATTAATTGTTACATATTATTATATTATTAATTATGTAGACTTAAATTTGTCTTATAATATTCACGGTAAGTAGTGCTGCCACTTTCATAGCAAATAATTTTTTTAAAGTTTCAGTAGATATTTCCACCAAGCAAGAAACAAATTATTATATTTTATTGTTATATTAATTATTATACCTTATTATTATATTAATTGTTACATATTATTATATTAATTAATTATCTTATATTTCTTATATTATCATATTAAAAAAGATTTTTATACAAATATATTAGCTAAAATAATATGGAAATAAAAAAAATATTTAAAAAATGTCTTTTTACTCATAAATGAGAAATTTTGACTCATTTATTTGTCACAAACCACTGTCTTCTGTGATCTAACTTGCGAAATGCTTCTGTGATCTTTTGTGATTTATAACAGCAAATGTCATTTTGTGCAGGTCTGATTTTGCTCTCAGACTAATATTTGGTTTATCAGATCATGGCGATTACTTTCTATCTAGAAATATGACATAGAAATATGAGAAATGACATTGTTAGGAAGGTTTTCAAAGAATACCAAACTGAATAATTTTAGGAGAGGATGCTAAAGGAAGTGGATGCATTGGTTTAGTAATAAGGTGCAGATTGCAATGAAATTACAACAACCAAGAACAGGTAGAGTACTCATACAGTTGTTTTTCAGATACTATCTTTTTAGATTTTCTCTGGAATTTCATGCATTGGTTTAATAAATGGGGCAGATTGCTTGGAACTACAATAACAAGTAGTGTTCCCGTACAGACGTTTTTTAGATATATTTTCAGATTTTTCTCTGGAATTTCCTGCATTATTTTAATAAATGGGGTAGAATGCTTGGAACTACAATAACAAGTAGTGTTCCGGTACAGATGTTTTTTAGACATCATATTTTTAGATTTTTATCTGGAATTTCATGTTACAAAAAGTGTCTGTAGCATTGACAATATATATCAATCGAAACATAGTTGAAGTGTCGGTTTGGTTTGGTTTAGTTATATTAACGTCCCGTTTGAAGCAACACTAGGGCTATTTTGGGACGGACCTCGTAATTTTGAACCGCGGTCAGATGACGAGGACGACACCTAGTTGGAGTGTCGGTACACATTCCTTGCATCACCATGGAAACTGAATTGGCCACACTACCCACAAGTCGACACTGCAATTTTGAGAATGTAAAAAATTTTGAGCTTTTTCCATTATATAGCCATGGTTTGTTCTAAATATTCACAGTTGTGTGCTGTGTGTTAGTTAAGGCATATCTATTGCATCTATGATGCTCCTTTTCTTTCCGCATCTCTCATGAGGATTTACATTGCATTGATGCGTTTCCAGGTACAATTCTCTATACAAAAATAATTGCTATCTTCTGACTTGTTTAAAAATTATGTCTGAAACATCTGTAATACACGCAAGGCGTACAAGGTGAATTTAATTGAAAAACTGCATTTTCAGCTAATTACACCTATACTTCTACCTTAAGAAACGAATAGATTGTGGCTAGTTTGAATGATAAATAATAAACATGTTGATATTTTACCATTTAAACATGATACCATTATTTATTTAAACATGCTACCATTTTTTTTAAAAATGTTATGAGAAATATTATTAAAAATTTTTACATTCTAAAAGACTGACATCCTAAGATTTTTAAGTAAGAGATTACATTCTAAGAATAAACAGTACCTAAAGACGTGTCACAACGTGCGTCACATGGGGATTCGCATTCTTTAGATTCTTCATTGAAGTGTAGCCCCATTGGACAGGACATTATTTCTCTCTGACCATGGGAGCAATTAATAAAACGACTACAGTCTTCGACAGCAGACCATAATCCCTCCTCTGTGCATAATAGTTCAGAACCAGTATCACCTGCAAATTGGAAAATGTTTGTTTTAAAACAAACAGGGATGGCTGAATATATTTTGATCAGACTCTTGTTAATATAAATCATAAAGAAATTTATTTCGTGACTTTTTTCCAAACCATGAATTTTGAAATTGTATATGCATCTAAAAAGTCATGGAATCTAAGAATTATAAAATTATTGGAGACAAAATTAATAAATTTATTTTCAAGGTAAAAACAGATTTACTAATTTTGAATATCTCAAAGCAGTGTCACCTACTCATATTAAAATAAATTATTAAATCTTAATACTCGGCTTTCTTTTTTGAAGAAAGAATATTTTTAGGAAATTATAGTTTGTGAAACCACAGAATAATAATTAATTTTTCATAATAATTTTGATAAATATTGTGTGAAAGAGAAAAACGATAAAACAATAGAGAAAAATGAAATAAACTTTTACAGATACAAAAGAAGTACATCTCACCATAATCACCACCGATTGCACATCCACACACACACACACACACACACACACACACACACACACACACACAAAACGCCCGAAAGCATAAAAATTAATATAATTTTCTTTCTTATGAAAATTATATAAATAAGGTTTCTTAAATGTGAATACTAAAAAATATGCGTTTGTATATGTATGCGTGAATATGACATGAAATTGCATAAATGATATTGCACATTTATACAAATTTTGAGGTCTTTCTTCACGATATCCATCCTAATAGATTCAAGAAAAGAGAATCTTCTTGAAATCCGGAATCAAGAAAATAGATTCCTGTAGCGAATTAAATCAAATCTAATGCCGGCGTCCTTGCATAGAGGTAACGCATCTTTCCCGTGATCTGGGCGTCCCGGGTTCGAATCCTGGATCGGACATGATTGTTCTTCATCTGTGTTTTATCTGTGAGATGCGTGAATGTGCCCCCCTGTAAAAAGGGGTTGTGCAAGCGAATGTGTGAGTTTCTTCTTCATATGAGCTAGCAGTCAGACTTCTGCCTGAGGGTGCTCAGGGGTCTTTACCCCCATAAGCTACTGCACCATCTTTACGTTGTAACGCGGACACGACATCATCATAAAATCTAATATTTAAAATTTTAACAAATTAAATTATAACTAAGATAAACTCAAAACACAACTGGCTAGATAAATTAATTGAATTTAAATTTGCCTTTGTTGATAACAAATTGATAAATCTGTATCAAAGTATAGACTTCAGGCGGTAAACTGAAAGTGATTCAAAATGCGTAAAACAATATTCTTTTATATACTCCGGAACAAAACAGGAATGCATTGTAATATATCGCCAGCAGACAACTAAGTTGAAAGGAAAACACTCCTGCTGATTTACCTTTGATTTCACACTGAGTTTCGCTTGCCGGTTCACACATCTTCATTCTTTCATCAAAGTGGAATCCCCAGGGACAAGGCATAATGTACTTCTGACCGTTCACACAGTGGATGTACTTGCTGCAGTTTTCTGGGTCCTTGTACAATCCGTCCTTTACACAGATGAAATCATCACTGTTTTCTGAAATGAGATGAAATCAAATTTAAGTCTCTTCTACTGTCTAACTTATATGTCGTTTCATAAGTAAAGGAATGATTTTTTGAAAAATAATAATATTTTATCATTCTAAAGAAATTTTGGGATTTTTACCATTTGCTTATTTATTTTCTCGCTTTGCCGCACTGAACTTTGAATTTCCTCATTTTTAAAAGAAATATATTTTACAAATTCAGTATTTTTTATAAAATACTAAATTTTCACCGAAATTATTGAATAATTTCCTTAAATCTACAGGTATAATTCAGTTATCCCCTATCACAATCATTGTCAAGATAAAAAGACGAGGGGGAAAACATTGGTTTAAGCTTTTGTTTTTAATATTAAATAATAATTATGAAAAATTGAAATTTTCACATTTAAAAGAAAAAAGAATTACTTTGAAATTAAAAATAACGATTCTGGAATACTATATGAAAATATTTAGAAACCAGAACGATTTAATTTCTTTTCTGGAATTTAATGTGCATATATCGTTGTTAAGACGCCATTCTATTAAATATTTATTACGAAATATTATTCCATAATATAATGATATGAAGAAAATATTACATCATAGGAAGCACATAACACTTTTTTTAACGAAATAAAGGAAAAAAAAGACATTTGTAAAGACTTGTTTCTAGTCTTCTTGTTATTTTAATAGCTTTCCTTCTTAGACATAATTGCAAGAATCTAAAATTTTACACACGTTAATGTGACCTAGAAGAATTAAAATGTTTAACAAGATTTATTTTACTCAGGTACACTGATTGTGATAATAAAACGGTGACGGATGAGTATTATGAAGCGACATTGATGGGCTTTGAACAGAAATATGAAAAAGAAATTGAAGGACGTTGAGAGTTAAGAATTTTCAAGCCCGAAATGATAAAATGAATGCAGGAATTTATGGATTCTTTATTGATACGCTGCTCATGACTACCGATATACATTGAAAGAAAAGCTCATTTATCACAATATTATTCGAATAACAGTTCGTGAGAAAAAGTTTTATTTCAAATAATTTGATTTCATTTTCATCCAGGGAAAATGAATGTTTGTATTTCAATTTACACACTTCTTACTATATCGGTCGGTGTTCTAGCATAAGGAACAGTCAGGAAAAGTCGTGCGCTCTTAGTGGAAAAGTCACATACGACTGCAGTTTGCGTTATTCTTAATTAAGTTTTTGAAATTTATTTATATTAACGTCCTGTTTTAAAGCAACACTAGAGCTATTTTGGGACGGACCTCATAATTTTGATCTGAGTTGACACTCGCCTCTCCAAACTTCCACACCACACCATCTGGGGGGGGGACGTTTGGCTTCGACGGATTTAACGTTCACCAGACCCGCTTATACGACTATTTTTCGGTGGAATCGGGTCTTGAACTTGAAACCCTCCGCCTCCGATACCTCGGCACTGGGTCACAGCAGTCCTTATTCTCAAAGAGAAAAGTACAGTGAGATAATTTTTTGTCCAAAAAATAACATTTTCTCCTTTTGTCCGCATCTAGTAACATCATATTTCAGAAAATGTGAACAAACAGAATGTCTTTTCTAGATACTGATGTACTCAAGAATACTGATACTAGATACTGATGTACTCATTCAGAATGTCTTTTCTAGATACTGATGTACTCAAGGTTTATTTTTGTAATATATCATTAATGTTCTGCAATTTCATAATTGACATTCTCTCTTCCTTTATTTGAGCTTTAATGGCCTGGTGGTAAGGTCTGATCCTTGCGTAAATATCCATCATTTTAATATGATACTCAGTGAAAAAGAAAAATTCAAGGATGCCAAAATGGTAATTTATAACCAAGTATGGAATGCCTGAATCTAGCATATGAAATTGTGGCAAGCATAAATCAGTCCCTCTGTGCGCATGCGTTGTTTTATTGACTATCTTATAACTGTCCGAGTGTAAACCCACCTTACGTCCGATCATTCTTTAAAGAATACAGAAAAATATTTTCCTAAACCAAATTCTTTTTAAATATACAAACTTTTCCAAAGTCATAACTTTTGTTTTGTATTATTTTTACTTACTTTTGCTACATGCATTTTCACATTTTTCTTTTGTATCGAAGTTATTTTTATTACCCCGGCATCCACCATAGAGGAATTTTTCACACTGACCAGTTCTTCGATTGAAATGATAGTTATAGAAACCTGCTCTGCAGGGCCCAACTTCAGGAGGTAAAAAGCACAAGTCATCCAGACCTACAAAATAATAATTTTAAATAATGACAGATAGATAAATTGACGTAAAAAATTTAATTTATGTAAATATTGATGAGAAATAATTTAATTTCCATTTAATTTATCTTTTTAAGCGTCTAAAAACGTTTCTTTCCTTACACAAAATACAGGAAAAAATTCTTTTTTTGTAGTTTCTTCGTATATTTTTCAATTACAAATTTTTTTAAGTCCAGAAAATTGTGCATTTTTGAATAAAATGTGCAGTATTATGCTTTTTTTAATTCGTTTCAATGCATCAGAAGAATAATAGTGTAAGTTAGATGAAAACGTAAACCGCGGTACACCAAGTATATAGATAAAAATGATTTAGAAGTGAAGAAAAAGTTGTAAAAGAAAGGATACTTATTTGGGGTGTATTAATGTGTATACTTGTTAACCACTTCATTCGTTGAATAATAGCCAATCTTCAAACAGTTAAAGATAGAAATATGCTTCAAATTAGAAAAAGGCTCTAACAGCCGTAAATAGTTATAGTTTATATTATTTGAGTCAATGAATGCATTTTTAAAAAAATTGAGAAGTCTAAATTTTTATACGGTTTTTTCGTTTTATCGGTACCCTAGAACATTTTGACACACAAACATTTAAATCCAAATAAATTATTCTTCTGAGATTAAAATTTCGTTATTTTAAACCAATCAATGACAATCTCGAAAACACGGAGTCTGTCAATTGAACGATTTTCCTTGACTCAGTCGTTTAAAGCGCCTAAAAATATCTAAAACTGTGATATTTCAAGTTTCGTAACTAACTTCTGCAACCAGATAGATCCGTTAGGTAGGAGAATAATGTCTGCCAGTTTCACATTTTGTTTAAAATGTTGATGCGTCAAAAGTATTTTAATAAATATGACTAATAGGAACGGGCAGATTCATAAATTCTGGATTGAATCAATATTGTATGGAAGATGCGAGCTAACTAATTTTCTGTAATATTTTTTTGCGAATAAATATCTATGTGATTATGTTCATCTATTTAATTAGTTCAATCACTTTACCCACTTTTCCTCTCTGTCAGCTCTTGACGGTGTTGCTGTGTGTTTATAATACTGATCTGAAAATGCTGCATGGTCTTTAATTCTTATGTGTGTGATATATATGTTTCTGAGCGTGTAATAAATGTTCTGTCAAAAAGAATCTTGAATCGATCTCACTGAAAAGAAGAAAAAAACATTTATTGAATAAAACAGTACAAAATATAATTCTGTGCATCATTTAAAACCTTTTTTCAACTGGAAGTCTGTGCCTATGATTAGTTGTTTAGAAATTAGCCATTCCATTATTGGAGTCGATGCCTTGTGCATGAATGGAAAAGTCCTCATATTTCTTATAAGATGCGCATTTCTTTATATATTTCGGCCTCCATTGTGCCAAGAGCTCGTCATTAAAGCTTCGTCTTAAATTAAAATGAATTTGTTGAGATTATCAGAACTGATTCAAGCCATTACATACATTAATAACGGTCGTGTTACGTCAGTTTATTTTCATGTTTTCAGAGATACTTTACGAAATACGATAATTGGAAAACGGACACTAGAATTTGAAATGACCGAACCTTGTTAGCAGAATTTATTTGAAGTATTTGCAATAACAGATGTATTTGATCTTCCAATATGTATGCTAAATATATTAAAAACTTGGATTTCGGCCCAAAAGTCATCGGAAAAAACCCAAAAGTAATTCCAGTTTAGTATGTTATGTTATTTGACAAAGTATTTTTCTGTTTCAAGTACTTATGCTGCTGAATATCAGTGAAATCTTTAACAAATCGTGATTTGGCATTCAAAAGTACGGCAAAAAACAATAAATAATAAAAAAAAGTAAAAGGAAATTATTACGTACCACAAGTTGGCCACTTGCATCCACAAGCTGAAAAGAAAATAAACTAATTGAATATTAGAAATGTATTCCAAAAATCATTTGTATAAAAGCAAACCAATGTATATGCATATATGTATGCCTGTTGCCCAACTACATGACACAAACTAATTTACTTGGAGCTATTAAATTTCACAAAAATTTTCTTTAAATTTTGATTAGGGTAAGATTTGTAAGTTGTGGAAGAACGTCTCAAAATTTTATTAATCAAAAATTAAGTAAATTTGGGGTGATTTAGTGAATTTATTATTTTTATAAAAAATATTAAAGATAATGTAGGCCGAGAAAATGAAATGTCATCCCGCCTTCATGATTTTCCTATTTTTTAAATACTTAGTAAATACAATATGGTCTTTTCAAACTTTTCTCGCATACTCTTTAATAAAGATGTGATCCCAGTGAATGCCTTGCATGACACTGGTGTACATTGTGGCATGAATTTAATATTTTTATACACGTTGGTGTGTATTGTGGCATGAATTTAGTATTTTTATATACATTGGTGTATATTGTGGCATGAATTTAGTACTTTTATATACATTGATGTACATTGTGGCATGGATTTAGCATTTTTATATACATTGGTGTACATTGTGGCATGAATTTAGTATTTATATTGAACCTATTGTATGATTCTTGGCGAGTATTTTGAAGATTAGTCCCTGGCAGGTTGTCCAAGATATTCAAAAATCGAATTTGGACTTCAGACACGTTATTCCTAAGCGATTGGAACAAAAATGTGACGTAAAACTACACTTGTAATAAGAAAATGCCATACCAAATTTGATACATTAAGTCACTGCATTTTTAAGTTATCGCATTTGCATGTTTCTGAAAGCACTGACTGACAGATAGTCAACACCTTGTTGGATTTATTTCAAAGTGACTCCTCTCAGGCACCATTCAAGACGTGCATCATTTTGAAGCTTTATTTATTTATATTTGAATTTTGATTGTTAAAAATGCCTACAGAATAATAAAAAGGCGTAGATTAATTGTTCGGGGAAATTCAATTTAATACAATTATATATTAATTTATTTTTTGGAACAATAAATAAGTTCTTGTATTAAGTGCATAGTTATAAATCTAACTACCTTTCATAGTGCAAAGGGTTAAAAGATTTCTACTCTGTAGGCATTAGATATGTGTATAGAATTTTATCTATTTAATTCTTTTCCTTTTGTAGTTATCATGTAAAATTATATTCGAAAAGCAGGACAGACAGACTTCCTCTGTACTCAGTTTGTTTAAAATTTGATATAAAAATATAAATTTGGTTTTAAGCCTTTATACCAAATTTCATTCGTCTAGTTCAAAACGTTTTTGAATTATCTTTGTCAGAGACAGAAGGAAATTTTCCAAAAATGTGTTTTTCGATCTCAGAGGCGTCTAAAACGTGGAGATTCTTCAAAATCTCGAACTCGAAATTTTTGACATTTGCTACACTTTCTCTATACTTAGTGTTAATAAATTTGAGGGATAACTGGAAAAATTGGTTAAGGAATATTTGGCCTTTATTTATTAAACAAAATTTTTAAAATATTTATAATGTGATTAATATAAAATTGTTCATATGAGAACATAACACTCATTGGCTCAGTAAAGAAATTTTCAGTTTTCTTCCCTCAATCGCCAATCGCAAATAAATGTGCGATTTCTAATTTTCTAAATATAAACGCAACTTTTCATGCTCCAAAAAAGCTTACTTTTGTTTCGCCATACTAAATGGAAGAAACATATTCATATAAATAATAAATAAGTAGAAATTTATTCTTACACAATTTCTTGTCGCAGTAAGCATCACAAGGCTTTTCGCAACGTTCTGTTTTATCGTTGAAATGAAGACCAGAAGGGCAAGACATCAAATGTGGTTTAAAGTTCGAGCACTGAAAGAAGGTTCTGCAATTATCTGGATTAGCGAAGAGTCCATTCCTCTTGAGACATTGGAAGCTCGGTATAGGCTTTGGCTTATCTGAAAAAAAAAAAGCCAAAAATAAATAAAATTGACATCTGCTATTGCAAATTTTATATAATCGTGTGAAAATATTATTACTTTTTAAATAATTGTTTTTCTTAATTAATTTAAGTCATTAACAGTTTAAACTGGTTTGAAACAATCACGTAACTATCAGTTTACACATGCGACAATATTTATGATATTTAGAAAACGATGTTTTTTTGTTGTTGTTTTTTTCCCGTCTCAAAATCGATCATGCGTCAAAACTTTATCTCGGGACCAATTTTTTTTTTCTTCTGAAAATCCAGTTTAAATTGGTTTTGAATAATCACGCGACTATTGTATTGCAAAATCGTCAACCTATAAACAAAAAACGATTATTTTTCTCAATTCCCCATCTCAAAACCGTTTGAGTTCCAAAAATATTTTTTGTCAGCTAGAATAATTAAAAATTAAAGAAATCGGGTACAGACGGAAGAATCGGGTACATGGTCAATCGGGACATTCGTACCAAATTGTAACTTTTTTGGCGATTAGTCGCCAAATGTGACAATCTTTCTAGTAACCCTAAAAGAAAAATTCATGCCTCAAAAGCAATAAGTCACCAATTTTCTGCCCGTGCATTTTGTAGCTTCAAAAATCTTAAACAAAAACAACATCATGATCTCATATGATAAAAAAAATACACGACTATGTGATTCCAAACACTGATTGTAATAGTTTTACCTAGCAAGTTATATAGCAGAGTTATCATATAAATTATATTGCGTACAAATTCAACTAATATGTTTTTTTAACCAGCTCTTTTCGATATACAGTATTCTGAAACAGAGTTATATTTTGCATTTACCTTTGGTACAAGCTTGTTCACAATCTTCCTTTTTCACAAAATTGTTTTTGTTGCCCTCACATCCGCCATAAGGGAATTCTTCACATTGGCCAGTTTGCCAATTAAAGAAATAATTATCGAAACCAGCTCTGCAAGGCCCGGTTTCAGCAGGCAAGAAGCAAAGGTCATCCAAACCTGCAGAAATATAATTTTCAATGAGAGATCAAAGTTGCACTTATGAATAATATATTTCATGTGAAACAAACAAGCAATTCATAAAGAAATGTTTACAATTCTAGGAGAAAGAAAATGACAAATTCATAAAGGATAATTTACGATTCTAAGAGAAGAAAAATGACAAATTCATTAAGGCATATTTACAATTCTAGGGGAAGGTAAATGACAAATTCATAAAGGAATATTCACAATTCTAAGAGAAGTAAAATGATAACAGAAGACCGTTTTGTTGATTAATAATGTTTATTTCTTTTAAAGGTATAACAAGATTATAAAAAAAGCGGTTAGAGTACATTAAATATTTTCCTAAATATTTTTAATTGAAAATTCATTAAATAGAACAATACAAACTTTTGAATAAAATTTGCTTTTCATATTTGCTATTTTGTAATAAGGCGTCGTTTACATTTTGTGTTTTGACAGCTTCGTTGCCGAAATCTATTTCCTCAATAAAGTATAAAAAACTTCCAATTATTCTGTATAAGCCACGAATATTTAACTGTAAGAAACGCTAAGCGCGTGATATAAAATTGGCAGAATTGATTCTCAAAATATTTTCCGAAAATGTTGATGAATTCGCGAATTTATAATGAAATTTATGTTACAATATTCTTTAGAATGGCAAGCAATTATTTTATCAATATCTTTAAGAAAAATTCTGAATACTGTAACGTGGTGACAGAGTTGGTCCGGATTTGCGAATGAGTAGTTTTAAATGAGATTAAGCAAGAATTCGTCTTTTTGAATATTTATTCATAGCCAATATCACATTTAAATAAAAAAAAATTATGAGAATAATTTAAATATTCTGTATTGACTTGACAATATAAAATGTAGTAATTTTTCAAAATTCATTTGAAGCGTAAGTAATAAGATATTTATTTTGCCTTCCGAATGTACATATCAAAAATGAAGTCACAATTTCCCTTAAATCATGTTTATTAGGCAATGAACTAATAAATATTAGAAATGACATAATTTTTATTTTACTTTGCATCTTATACGATAAAGCATTCATTCAGTTTTTCCAGATTCTACAAAAGTACATATCAGTATAAAATTCAGTGAAGAAAATATCATAAATTATTGAGAAAAAAAGATTAAAATAATATCATACCACATGTAGGCCACTTGCAATCGCACGCTGAAAATGAAATAGAAATAACTGAATATCAAAAGTTATTTATATGTCAAAAGTATGTAAATAAAAGGGATGTTTCGACAAATGTTACAGTCAGTAGCAAAAATAACTCTATTTTTCGAAAGTCCATGAATAGCAATTTTACTTAAGCAGCAAAAATAAAAAATAAAAACTTAGGAAGTCATTTTAATGGAATTTCCACTAAAATCATTTTTTATCAATTCAAAATTCTATATTATGTCAATTGCAATTAAGCTTTGTTTTATCTAATCATAGAACAGATCGTCTTCATGTTTACCGTTCCCCAATGTATAAGGGCCAAACTTATTAGCGATGAATAAATTTTAGAATAATTAATAATAAAATGCAGTCGCATATTTAATGACTTCAAAAAAATAAGAAAGCTCCTTTTTTCATGCGCCAATATTCCAGCTTCCCAGAATAATTTGAAAATAAATAATGTTCATGCAATAAAAGTAAGCATTCTTTAGTATCTTGATTTATCATGGTAGATTTAACAGTGAAACCAAGAAAGCGATGTGAAATCCAGATTATATCAAACTACAAGGATGGCAGATTAATGTATATTAACGTTAAAAAATGAATATTAATAGCAAAAACTATGTTTATTGCATGAAATATGCAGATAATTAAATTATCTATACTTATAATAAAGCTCAATGTGTGTGTGTGTGTGTGTGTGAGTGTGTGTGTGTGTTGGCGCTCTACAGGCCATACCATTCAACCTACAGCTACAATTTTTAATTAGAATTTTATTCATTTAAAAATTTAGCGAAATTTTGGCGTGTTTCTGCTATAACGTTCGAAAATATTACCGCACAAAAAAGATCTTTACATGAAGTTAAAGATCAAAAATTTATCATTTAAATGATACCAATGTTTTAATCTTAAAATTAAATTACTATTTTTAAGGAATTTTTAAATAAATATTTTAACTATATTTTTCAACAATTAACAATTTTTTTCGTACAAAATAAAAATAAAAATTTAAGCTACACGAGCACGTTTCGCATTCATGGGAAAAAATTAGGTTTTTTCAAAGTGTTGCCATCACATTGATTAAAGCTCCAATTAAAAATAAATTAAATCTTTTTGGAAATGAAATCTGCAAAAATATAATTTTCGGCATGTGTTTGTATGAAATGAAACAAATATGAAATATTATTTTTTCTAAAAAATAAATTCAAGAAAAATTATTTTATGATTATTTACACTCTTTATATTATTAATCCAACAAATCAGTTTTATTTTAAGGCAAGTTTTGTTTAATATAAACAGGATATCCATTCAAATCAGGGCCACACAGCTAATTTGTAAACCTTTAGTTAGACACAGATCTGCTAAAATGGTCTAAATGGAAAATGATTATATTTTATGTAACTTGATTCAATAAATGCTCTAATAAATAACGAATTTTAGATTTTGCATAAAGCTTCTGCTGTGGAAATCACGATTAACAAAATGTTCTTGAAACACTAATATTTTAATTAAAAAGAGTTAATTTCCAATCAACTAAATCAATCACTTAAACTGACTGATTTATGAAAATTTGAATATCACTATTCAATAAAAAGAAGGATAATTTTAGATTTTCCATCGATCGTTTCAAAGAAAATACGCCAATCAGCGCGCAGTTTCTCAAGTTTAATTGGCCTAAGATTATGAAAATGTTGAGTTTTTCTACATTTTTAACATTCAAAACTTCATAAATAAGTCTTAGTTGATCGTGGAAAATAGAAACATTCATTCATTTATTTAAAATCTGGTGTGTCCAGAATATTTCTCAGAATATACCTTACTGCATTAAATTTAGTCTTCATAATTTTTGAAATATATTTATAGGCCAGAACAAAATATTATTATTGATTTCATTTCAATCCTTTTGAAAGCAAAACTAAAAACTGGATTTTATGCTGAATCTGAGAAATTTTTGTTGAATTATTGTTTGAGATATTACATAAATTATGAAAAATATTTTTTAGTTCACGTAAGACTTAAATACAGAGCGATTCTGTTTGCAATACTCATATTCAGTAATAATAATAATAAATAAATAACAATAAAGATGATAAATAAAGTAACGCTTGGTTTTATTAAAAATATCTTTATATTAATTGCAATTTCATTAATTCCACTTTAATTTAAATTTGAAGTTTTACCGGAAATGTCAACATATTAGTAAAATTTATATAGTAAATTGAACGAAACGATCTAAACAACAGTATAAGTTTCTTATGATTATCAAAATTTGAAGATTAAAAATGTTTTGTTTGAGAATCTAATTAACCAGTTACTTAAATTATTTAATTGAAAATTGTAGCGAGTGGTAATACTGGCGAACCGGCTGGTCGCCAAAGGTGGCTAGTATATAATAAATATTAAAAATGTAACTAAAAACTAAGTAGTCGCAACTGTTTACTTAGGTTCGAAGTTAGAGGCCTTGCCATGTAGTCACTTGTTTCTTGTTAACGGTTCCAAATCGCCCTTCTGAACACACTGGATTTTAGAGAGGACCAATTATGATTGATGGATTATAGAGATACCACTGTACAGCCAGCTTCTGGAAAGCTTTCATCCGCAGTCCCTTTAAACACCCCATGTACCCTTCTGTAAACTCCGAATGATTGAAGGTAACGGTCTGAATAAATTGCGGATTATAGAGAAGCCACTGTACTGTTTGGATCTGAAAATTGGTGTTCCCAATCCCCTTAAAGCTCTTCACTAGCCTTTCTGAAAACACTGGACTGTTAGAGGTACTGGAATGGATAAGTGCCTAATTACTAGACTGACTAGATAACAGAAATGGCATACGAATTGTGTGATATCAAAGCACATTTTGTGAGTACATTTTGTTAAAATATGAAATGGCTATGAATCAAAGTGAAATAAGTTTAGATGCATTTTTCCCCTACATAAGAAAGCAGCTAAAAATACAGAAATGATAAGTACAGAAAAGCACGAAAAAGTGCATTTAGTTCAATACAATGAAAAGTACAGAAAGGCTCGAAAAAATACGTTTAGTTCAATATGCATTAAAGTCGCATTAATATTAACTCTATTCTTTCTTCAAAACTAGCAATCTTCATCATACCTTAACTGGCTATTCCGACCCACCGGAAGGCAAACGGAATAATCTGAATAACCGGACCGACGCAACAGTAACACTGGTGAGAACTGTGATTAAGTCCTAAGGGCCATCACCGGTCACGGTACAACTCTTCTCTTGGGTAGTACGTCCCGTCATGGATGGGAGGAACTAGACCCTCACCTTTTTGTGTTACCACTAGGGTGGCGAGAGCCAACCACCATACCGAAAACATTTCATTCTCAATTATGAGGTGCCCCCCTCGGGAGAGACACTCTTCGTCTTCTAAGCAAAGGAACTCATCTGTCTGATGTAAAAGGTCAGCTTCCAACTCATCAGTGTCATGTTATATTTGGTGTGCAACTCAATACTTTCCTCGAATTTGTGTTACTGAAGGGTTGGTGCACTTGTTAGTGCATGTGGATAATTAGCAGACGTGCATATACATATGGGCGGCTTTTCTCATGAATAAATTGATACCTATGTTATTGAACAAATGTGTAGAACTCATATGTTCATATGAATGTTCATTTGGTCACTTTATGTCTACTTTCTAATTTATATTCTATAATAGGGATGGGCAAACTTTTCCATGGTACGGGCTACTTCTAATTTTTTCAAGGTGTTGCGGTTCACCCAGTAGAGTAGATGTGGTGAGCTTAAGAAAAGGTCTCTACAATATTTATTATAATTATAAATAAGTACGAAAAGTGCGGAATATGTATTTAATTACATAACTACAAACATAATAATAATAGCAAGATACAAACATAATAATAATAACTACAAATATAAAAATAACAAAGGATGCATTTAATATCAAACAATGCGCAATACATTAAAAATAAATCAATTTCATCTAAAGTTAGTTCTTGTAGTTATAATTAGTAGAAAAGTTAGGCTACACACTATCCGCTAATCTTGAATATCTCGATATATAATTACTAACTGCTAATCTTGCACTTGATTCTAAATGGCTGTCCGTGAAATGGGAACGATAAGTTGTCTTAATTATAGTCATCATATAAAATGCAGATTCACACAGGTAAGTAGATCCAAAGAACGATGTTAAATGATATGCAGCTTTTTTTTTTATATTTGTATACTTTACACATCCACTAGATTCCAAAAATTATTCTTATGCTTTTGAACTATGTTTTCTCAAAAATTATGTCATTCTGATGAAAAAACTTTGTTTTCTTCAAGAGATAAAGAGAATATAATGTTACATAATTATGTTTTATTTAGTATGCGCGTCTTAGGTCTTAGTAAAGGCGGTCACTCCAAACTGTCTTGGTAGTCCACAGGTCTATCGTGATCGACTTAATGCCCATCCCTGCTCTATAATATAATAGTTACTACTATTAACTAACACGTAAAAATATTTACAATATAGTCAATATAGATCAAATCAAAACATTTTTTTTATTGTTTAACAAGCAAATTTATTTTTGTCTTTTGAGGCTAGAAGAAACAAAATAACTCTTATAAATTATAATTATTTCATAAAAAAATACATATTCTTACACAATGACTTGTCACAGTAGGCATCACAGGGCTTCTCGCAACGTTTCGTTTTATTGCTGAAATGGAGATCAGAAGGACAAGACATCAAGTGCGGTTTGCCGTGAGAGCATTGAAAGAAGGTTCTGCAATTATCTGAATTAGGAAAGAGTCCATTCATCGTGGGGCAATGGAAACTCGGTATAGGCTTTGGCTTATCTGAAAAAAAAAACTTGAATAAGTAACTCCAAACTTTAATGTATTCATTCGTTTCTTTAAACCAATGATTACCAAACTATGAGCCGCAACTCAGTATTTGGTGTGTCGCAACGAAATCTTGAATATATATGTTGATTTGTAAAAGCTTGATGTGGGCATAATATTTTCATCAAACTTCATTGTAGTATTACACAAAAGCATATGTAACGTTTCCCTTTTCCTCAAATGGTAATTGGCATTCAGACCAGATGTAAAGTTATCCGTTTCCCACACATAGTTAAGTTCATATGGACCTCCAGATGTGGATCCTTTTCACTAGGAGAGTCATTGTGTCTGATCTATATCCAGGTGGGGCAGGACAGATGTGTATAACGTCGTTTCAAATAGATCATGTCTTCAAGGAAGAGGAACGCCAAAACATCCAGATGCTAAACTTTTTTCCCTTATGAAGAGACGCCTAAATTCATCAAGAAACGATCAATTGCCACTAACCGTTGTCATTAAATGTCAACCCCATGTGCACTTCAGACGGCCTTAGCTGCGAATTGATTGTAATTGACATATGCTCAAGAGACGGGCGGCTATCAAGATGGTTCATTACTCCTTCGATTGAATGGAGACCACTGAGGGAGCGTTGCTGAGTATCTATTGGGTGATAGGGATCTCAAGTTCGCCAGTGGAAAAACCGAAGGCGGATATCTGCTGGAAATTAAAGGTGGTATATTTTTCCCGAGAAGAGGAGAGAGAGGCTTGGAATCAGAATTAGGAAAGATTTCGGATGCGGAAAAGTTGTTCCTCAATTTTTGAGAAGCTTCGTATGATTCGGGTTTCTGTATAAGGATCATCCACCCGATAAATATCAGTGAATTTCTGAATCGGCCCTGGAGTAGGCGTTTAGATCTGCCAGCATGTTAGCGAGTTTTTTTGGTGACTTATTCTCCAATGTGATTGAGATTCGATTTCGTGATTCAGCTGTTATTTGATTTTTTGTAAATAATATTAACCTATGTGCACTTCAAATTGTTTTTTGTAAATATATAAGTTATTTTGTTACGCTACTCTCTTATTTGATCGGTCTTGATCAAGATATTACAACGCAAAGAAACGGCCTAAGTTGAACGACAGGAACTGGAAATTGAAACAAGCGTCTTTTCAATGTATGTATGAAGTACATGAAAAACTGACTTTAGGGACGATATCATAGACTTAGGTATCAGATGTTGACGCCTATTTCTCCAGTATGTGAATTCACTAAATATTACGCGTACATGTTGGATCTCAGACTCCACATACATTATCAGAGACTCCTTATTGTTATAACCATTCATTTCAATTTACATATGCATTAATTTTCAAGCAACTCATTATCATTTGTTGAACATTTATTATATTAAATATTTTTAAAAAATTTATCCACGAAGTTCTTTTCTTCCCATAAAAATTCTTTTGAAAAGAATGTGTACTGTTGGTCTTTGGAAAAATTCAGTGAGCTAAGTATGAGATTTGTCGCTATAATTTTAGTTTGTTTCTAAAAAGTGGAATAAATCGATTTAATGTTTGGAAACTCATACTTAAAATAATTCATGCGCAGAATAAAACAATTGTCTCAGAAGGAAACTATTATCAAAATACTACATTTTCTTATCTTTTGTCAGATATTCACTAACCATTTTCAGTTGGCCATAGATTTAACTTGTTGATGTGACCTACTTTCTGTACTTTTTGATATTATTTTTTCTTCATACTTGGACCTCTAAATTAGCTGTAAAGTTTGATAACTCTCCTGGAAATATGAGCTAGGACAGAGTTGTTTTATTTAAACTATCTAAACATTTTGTGATATAGAAAGACCGTTTTTCTAAAAAAAAATGAACGTTTTTGTTGCTTTTTCCTCTTCAAAATAGTGTAATTAACATTTTAGAATTTCTCATTAGATGATTAAACGAATATTTATTCAATATTAATTAATATGCACACACAATATTTTTACACTCATAAATAATCATCAAACATTCAAAAATTAGAAAAGAACGTCCACCCAAGGCCACTGGAGCATGATCTAATTTAGTCACTTTCTCCGGGGAAAGTGAAATAAAGAGAGCAAAGCTCCGAAAAGATATTTTCACCCAATGTCAAGGTCTATTTCAATTTTAGCGCATCGGGTAACATTAGGATAAGCAAATATTGGTCAGGTATACTAGATCTGGGTCATCTCTCGGGATTTGAAGCCTGAAAAGGGCCTCTTTGACCTTCATTTGACCTTGATGTTCGTTCAGAGAATATATGCTGTCCTTATTTGATCTAGAAATCAGTCGCTGAAAACACTGCAAGGAGAAAGGGTAGTGGACATGCAATATTTGACCTTGACTTTTTTAAAAGCCCCCTAGAAAGTCACTGAGCTGATCGTCAAGTTAAAAAATCGAGTTTTTACATATTCAGTTACTTTTTTTTTTTTGATATTACACTAAAATTTTTAATAGACTTTCATTACGTCACCAAAAAATAGTTATCTATTGCATAATTTATTCCTTTGAATTTTGACGGTCTCGGAAGGGAGAGAATCAAACTTCCAGTTTATGGGTATCAAAATGATTAATTTACTTATCCAATTATTTATTTACTGTATTTAGGCGATCACGCATCACATTTTTGAAGATTGGTTTTTTCTTAACATTTTTTTTCTCTTTTCAATTACATTCGTTAGCTTTTCCGCTGTGATGTTTTTTTATTTGATTATACTTATTAATTTTAATACATATGCCTTATATTAATATACCCATGGTATGGATTATTGTATAAAGATCATTTGAACGAAAAAAGAAAAAAAGCGAACAAATTAGAGGTCGTCTGTTTTTTAAGGACTAGTTATAGAATTAAAGAAGAATATCGAATGGGACCTCAAAATAATTCAAAGTACTTAGTCATATAGATCATATGATTTCTTAACGCTTGAGCAGTTCAAGTTTCTGCACTTTATAATTTAATATATATCTGATTCAGCTATGAATGACAGGTCTCTAAGCAAAATTTAATTCAAATAAGAATTTCTTAAAAATAAAATTCGGGTAATGTCCATTAATTATTAAATTTGAAAGTTTAAAAGTTCAATAATTCTGTAGATGAATCTGCTTCGGCAAAAACTGTCAAGCATTTAATCCAATTTCAACGATTAAAAATGCCTTTCAATAATTCAGAGAGGTTTTAATTATAATGAAACAGATTTCAATAGAACAGCGTAAATAGAATTCTTTAAATTATTAAATGAATATTTACAAATATTTACTATTAAATTCAGACTACAATATATATTTTCAAATTGGTATTTGTGATATAAAACTAGGCATTATACAGCAAAGCATTGTTTTTTTAAATAATATCAGGCGAAGTTGTAGTAAATAAATTTTAAAAAATTAATGAATCCAATCATACCTTGTAATAATGCTTCAGTTATCTATGTTATTTTCATTTCATTTAGTATAGTATATAGAATGGGACAGGATTTGTTTATTTATTTATATTTATTATTTATTTATTTTAGCAAGAAAGGTCACGCTTTAGAATCTTCACGATAACCTAAATATAATTTTAATCATAAATTTATAAAATAATTTTTGAAATTGACAGTTTACAGTGGTCAAAATTATTCAAGTTAGAAATCAATATACGAAATCGGCATTTTTAATTCCTGAAAAAAAAACAGATTTAACTCAACGCTCTCGTAAAATGCATGTAGCTTGTATTTATATCTCAAATAAATACATAATGCATCTAGAAATAATTGAAGGCAAGTCATTGCTTCATTGCTTGGCAATAAACGCTTAAATTTTGAGGTTCATCCCTTAATATTTGAAGGTAAAATATATTTTTTGCCTTTCATTTGACATTTAAGAAAAGGAGAACTTTCTTCTTTGTTTCTAAACTAGGTCAATGAAGGCCTAAAAAGCTTGAAAGGTAAACTTTCCCATCTAATGGCCTTGATTCATAGACTCTTGACTTTGTAGCCAGGGTTAATGCTCCCTCACAATTCAAGATGGGAAACTTTCCCGTTTCGAGGCACGTGGAGTATCGTGTGAAGGAGACAAAAATCACAAAAGGGCATGCCCATCCTCTTTTTGGATCATCCTGTGACATTCAAAAGTCATTCAGTTGCCCGAAGTTGACCTTCATAGGCACTGTATAACACATTCTTGACCTATAAGTTGGTCTGTGATGGACTTCTGAGGACAAGGGGTAAATAGTACTTGCTACCTCGACCTTAATATCAGAACTTGACTTCTGTGAGAGACAACTGTCTGTGACTAGCGAAAGGCTCATTCAAATCTATACTTATAATAAAGCTTAATGTGTGTGTGTGTGTGTGTGTTGGCGCTCTACAGGCCAGACCATTCAACCTACAGCTACCAAATTTGGTATTTGTATACCTTGGAGGACGGGAATGTGCACCTGGGGGTTATTTTTTCGAATTTTTAATTAGAATTTTATTTATTTAATTATTATTTTTTCTAAAAAATAAATTCAAAAAAAACTATTTTATGATTATTTACAATCTTTATATTATTAATCCAACAAATCAGTTTTATTTTAAGGCAAGTTTTGTTTAATATAAACAGGATATCCATTCAAATCAGGGCCACACAGCTAATTTGTAAACCTTTAGTTATACACAGATCTGCTAAAATGGTCTAAATGGAAAATGATTATATTTTCTGTAACTTTATTCAATAAATGCTCTAATAAAGAACGAATTTTTCATTTTACATGAAGCTTCTGCTGATTTCCAATCATTTAAATCAATCACTTAAACTGACTGATTTATGAAAATTTGAATATCACTATTCAATAAAAAAGGATAATTTTAGATTTTCCATCGATCGTTTCAAAGAAAATACGCCAATCAACGTGCAGGTTTCTCAAGATTAATTGGCCTAAGATTATGAAAATATTGAGTTTTTCTAAATTTTTAACATTCAAAACTTTATAAATAAGTCTTAGTTGATCGTGGAAAATAGAAACATTCATTCATTTACTTAAAATCTGGTGTGTCCAGAATATTTTTGAGAATATGATACCTTACTGCATTAAATTTAGACTTCATAATTTTTGAAATATATTGATAGGTCGGAACAAAATATTATTATTGATTTCATTTCAATCCTTTTGAAAGCAAAACTAAAAACTGAATTTTATGCTGAATCTGAGAAATTTTTGTTGAATTATTCTTTGAGATATTACATAAATTATGAAAAATATTTTGTAGTTCACATAAGACTCAAATACCGAGCGATTCTGTTTGCAATACTCATATTCAATAATAATAATAATAATTAATAAATAACAATAAAGATGATAAATAAAATAAAACGCTTGGTTTTATTAAAAAATATCTTTATATTAATTGCAATTTCATCAATTCCACTTTAAATTAAAGTTGGTTTTACCGGAAATGACAACAAATTAGCAAAATATATATAGTAAATTGAACGAAACGACCTAAACAACAGTATAAGTTTGGTATGACTATCAAAATTTGAAGATTAAAAATGTTTTGTTTGAGAATCCATTAATATTTAATTGAAAATTGTAGCGAGAGGTAATACCGGAGAACCGGCTGGTCGCCAAAGGCGGCTAGTAGTAAATAATCTTTCTTTTAATGACAATATTTAAGTAAATTTCCAGGTTAGTTTTTATATAAATCATGATGAGAAATGTTTTTAAAGAATGATCATAATTAATTATTTGGGCGCAATAAATTATTACAATGAATTAATTTGGTGCAATGAATGATCACAATGAATTAATTTGGCTCAATGAATGATCTGAAATGAAAAGAAATGAGAAATTTTCAGTTGATAAACTTATGCTTTTTTTGTTGATAATAATGTCTGGTCTTGGATTTAAACATTATATCCAGATTCAAATAGTTTTTTTTTGTTTATAAGTACCGCATGGAAAACTTAAAAACACAAATCTACACTTGAGTAATTAGCTGAGGAATTCATTTTTTTTAATTCTTTGTCGAAGATTAAAGCTTTATTTTTCTCTTCTGCTAAAGTCTGAAATGCCCATATTGTAGTTCAAAATATCTAATGATTTCACTATGAGAGAATTCAATGACTTAAAATTCATGAACTTACTCCAAAGAAAATGAAGTTGAAAATAGGTCAGCGCTTCCTGAAAATACCTTTAACTTCCCCCTGTATTTCAAAACCTTGTAGGCCATCATGTGGCATTGGAGCAACTGATAAAGGATCATGTACAGACAGTTCTGTGTCATCTTTAGAAGTCTGAAAGCCAAAAGAGGAATGTGCCCTTCATTTGACAGAAAAGATCTTCAAAACAGGTGTGTGAACTTTCTTGA
Organism: Argiope aurantia; assembly: GCA_026543865.1. Classification (NCBI taxonomy): domain Eukaryota; kingdom Metazoa; phylum Arthropoda; class Arachnida; order Araneae; family Araneidae; genus Argiope; species Argiope aurantia. The sequence goes on from JAPMOR010012923.1 coordinate 50,797, forward strand.
ATTTGAAATTGGTAGGGCAGAGAGTGAAATAGGAAAGTATGGACAAACTCTCAACTTTTTGATCTTCGACACAGATATCCAAGATTTCTAGCAGATGGCATTAATCGCTTCCAATTTTTTTCAGTGGATTATTTCTAGATAACCCGAACTATTTTTTAAATAAGTGTTATTAAATCGGTTCCCATAACGATGCAATTTTGCCTTTATTGACGCTAATAATTTCGACCATTTTATTTAAATATTTGAATTTTATTTAGATTTTTAGGCATTAATGTATTTGTAAGAAATATTACCAACTCTTTCGTTCCTGCCTTCCTCCTTCTTTAAGTTGTTTAATATTTTTTCTGGATCTCTTGAGATTAAGCATAAATGATAGCTAATGTAAGTGGTCTTTTGAAATTTACATTATTCCAAGTTTACAACATTACTTCTTTCGTCCGTTTTAAAGTATAAAAGTAGGATAATACTGCATTATGAAATAAGATCCGTTGTACTGATTTACCTGCTTAGAGACCTTTTTAAAATATTTTTTTAAAAAAAAACAGATATCAATGGACTGAGTTTCTATCTTCTCCACACTTCGTAACCTTTATTAAACATTCTACATATAAAGTATTATACTCATACAGTAAAAAGGAATTTGTTTATATTTTTGGTGTAATAAAACATATTCTCCTAGGATTTTGTATCGCTATTTTGCTTGATCTATTAGGGTAAGAAAGCAAAACACCCAGCAATAATCAATAGAACGAACAATATCCTTTAAGTAAATTAATATATGAAGAATTTAAATTACGATCGATATCAATATATATACTATCAAGAAGTATTCCTTTAAAAATAGATTACAATCTTGTTTGCAATTTACTATTAGCCCTAGATATTGTAAGATATCTGTACGATGTTACCCGATATTCTGAATGGCGGCCAAAATCGTGCAGATATCGCAACAATATTGTAGGACATTTTGTGCTGAAAGGGTTGTCATAGAAATAAAATACATGGTGTTCCAGTTAATCGACGTGCTTATTTGAACCAGCATTAAACTGCACGCATTTGTCAGCCGTTCCGTAAATCCTTCCCTTCTCTTTTTTTAAATATGTGCAATGGATTCCCAAATACATTTGACTGTATACGTATTTGTAATGTCGAATGTTTAACTTCATTAGTAAGGAAAAATTATAGTGAAATTTCAAAAAAAAAATTCGTTAAAGTATTTTATAAATAAAAACTTTACTTGAATACTACTGAATATACAGAAATATTAAACTTTCAAAACACAACTTTAATATAGGAAATTTGGCACATTATTTTATAAGTACAATTGTAGTTTTGAGTGAAATTGTGGTTTCAATCTTTTGGAAACAATATATCTATAATTTTGGGGTACCTATTGGTAAATAACAAGATTAATCATCAAAAATTGCTACGAGTCACATGATAGATTCAATAAAAATACTAGATTCCAGTTAAATAATATATTTTGTAATTATGGTTCGTCAATGCCATGAAAAGGATTATGGCAACCAAGGTCCACAATTTTATTGGAGGTGGAGAAGGGAATAGTATCTTTATCAGAAAGTATGCAAGAAAATTTTGGAAAGACTGTTCCACTTGTCATGATGAATCAATTTCATTTCACTTACCTTTACTGCATTTCTGCTGACATTCTTCAAGCGTTTCAAAATTGTTTTCATTCCCCATGCACCCACTGTAGACAAATCTCTGACACTCGCCAGCACGCTTGTTGAAAAAATATCTCGGAATGCGATTCCTGCAGGGTCCTATGATCTTCATCTGAAAACATGCGTCGTCGAGTCCTGCAGAAAAACGTATGTATTATTTTTACTCTGCAGGCCAGGTCATTTGACCTAGAGCTACTAAATTTGGCACTTATGTACATTGGAATATAGAAATGCGCATCTCATAGTAATTTTTTAATGAATTAAAAATTAGTTGAAATGTTGATGTCTTTTTTTTTTCATCTTATTTTCAAAGATATTATGACACATACAAGATTTTTTTCGCCATCATAGAATGAAAAAAAAAATTTTTTTGCCATATTTTTTCTATTTTTAATTAATTTAAAGAAATAACAATTTAAGTACATTTTACCAAATATTTCAATGTGGCAATGCCATTCAAATCGTTTTCATTTTTGCGATTAATTTGTTTTTCGTTATTGTTGAAAAAAGATCTGAAAATATTGCTCATTTTTCCATGTTGAGTAAATTTCAGTATAAGGCATGCTTTAAACCCAAGTACATAAAATTGAGTACCAGCTTGTTCTTTTGTCTGTTTTAATTGTACACAATTCCACACCTCTTTTACCTATATTAAAATTGCTTTATCGACACATTTTTATACAAAGTAGAATAAAAGCAAAAATGCACGTGCAGTAATTAAACATTGAACACCATTTTTAAAAATTTTGCAATGCTTTTTCAATTATTTGGTTTAGTTTCGTTCCTTATTTTATCATAATAATAGTTTTAATCTCCCTAGTTGGCATGGCAGATGTTTCTTTTATTGTTTATTTTATTTAAATTCATTGAATAACATTTTATTCCGACAAATTTATCGGTTATTATTGCATCATTGAATATTTTATTGTACTTATCTCAAAGTCATACTTTTAAAACATATTAACCCATGTTACTTTTTAGCTTCTTCTATTTTAATTACAAATATTTGCATTTATTTAATTTTGTAATATAGAGAATTCGTGGCCTTTTCTTTTTCCTTTTAAAATTCTTTTCCCTTTTAAACCGTTGTTCCTTTGCATAAAGTTTAAAGTTCTAAATAATAGGTTTTTAATATTTATTAAACATTAATGAAAATTTGAATGTAAAGATTCCTGAAATAAAACAGATATGTACGCGGATCATAAAATCTATACCAAGCCTAAAATATATCCTTAGGAAATAAAAAAATATAGCAGAAAATATATATTTGAGTTATAAGTTTATTTATATATGCGAGGGTTTTTTTCAAAGCGAACATACCCATGATGCATCCCATTCAAAACATACATCCCCACCCCTTTCCCTTTCTCCATGGTTATTATTTACTTGCGGAATATCTGAATTCGTAATGGCTGGAATTCGGTTTTCAATAGCAGTGGCAAGCTAAGAAACGAAGGTGGATTTTTAGGTATTAAATTTAGGTATTAATATCTGAAACCGAAGAGCCCTTAAGCTAACTTTTCACATAGTTTAAAACTTAAAATAAAATATAATTTCTTAAAACAGCCAACGGTAAATTATTTGTTAAAATTCGAGAATAGAATTTTATTATGTTTTGTTGGAATTCTTTAAGTGTAAGTGCGAAATTTGAAATTAAAAATGAGGTTTAGTCAAAATTTGTAAAATCCGAATATAGACATTTTTTTATTTTCTTACAAGGCTTTTTCTATTTTTCAAAGATATATATTCAATCGAAAAACACCAACCAGGCCTAAGTCGTTTGAAAGAAAGACAACAGACCACTGTGTTTCAATACAAATCTCCCAGCACAAAGGCATAAAAACACATATAAACATTCCTCAACTTAAAGTCACAGCATTTAGGGTGTTCGATTCGCACCCCTGGATTGTGCGTTCTAACTTCACCGACCGAAGACATCCGTCAATGTGGTGGATGGTGCACTTATAAATCTGACGTGGTCACGAAGTCTTCCAAGTCAAGACAATACCATTGGAGTTATTGGATCAGAGCTGATCATTCTCTGGTTCAGGTCTAAATTACGATCTGTGGATGAGTGAATGAAATGTATGGATGAAGAACACCCTGTAAAAAGTGTTGTGAAGTATGAGTAGCTAAGTCGTACTCTTGGACCTAGATGGCACTACTGAAACAAGAAATGCTCTATCGGCTTAAAATCGCTGACAAATTCGTCTGCGAGCTTATATGTGACAAGTACCATTAGAAACAACAACATATACAGAAAAAATATGTAGTACAGTGAGAATAAACAAACTAAAATCTAATATACATAAATATCTACAGAGCATAAAAATAAGAAATATGTAAAAATGAAAAGAAATTGCAAATAAAAATTCCATAATATAAATAAATAAGCAAATAACATTGCATATTCAGCAGAAGATAATAAATTATTTTGAAAATAATAAAGATAACAGAAAAAGATAATTGTAGCTAATAATATAAATAAAAAAAAATTAAAGTAAATAAAAAAGAAATATGTACGTAAATACAAGTAAATAATACAAATAAATAAGTTAGAGGAGGTAATATTGAGGTTGCTTTTTTAGGTTGAACTCAATGGTCACGGCTAGGCTTACAATTTCTTTAATTATTTACGAAGGCGGAATGAACATAAAAAAACATTTTGATGTCTAAATTTTTCCAGGTTTTTGGCCTCATGGCTCTCTTTTTTTCCCAGTTTCGAATATAAGAATCTTGAGGCCATGAGAGCTTGAGGTCAGCAATATTTGCCTGAAGATGCATAGAAAACTCAAAAAAGCATGTTCAGTTGTGTTTTTTATGCATCCTCAAGCATATGTTGATGGTTTATTGAAAAGTCGTGCTTGATTTTTCCAATAATTCCAGGATTGATATAGATTTGATTGATATCAAAATCATTTTGCAATTTTTTTTATTAAAATTTTTTTCATCCAGCTTAATTTTGTTGCGGTATCACATCTTGTTTGTTATTCCATAATTATTGTTTCATTGTTGCTATTTTTAATTGAATTTTAGTGAGAGTAAAATGATATTTAATTTATTCTTTTGTTGATGCTATTTTGGTGAGTTTATCCACTATTTCATTTTTTTTATATCCGAAGTGTGTTTTAATCCAGAAGAACGAGATTTTACTATTGTAAAAGATTATCGAATTTTTTTTAATTCCTTAATAAATTCTTTCTTCTTTCTGTAGATATTGTTGCCATCAAATAAAATCTAGAAACAGTGATAATTTTGACATCCAGAAGATTATTTTAAATGACAGGATAAACTGCTTCTTTTATTATAATTATTTCAGCCATGAAAACAATGGTTATTTCTTAAATGAAAACTTTTCGAGTATATTTCGTTTTCTTTGAAGTAATGAACAAAAACGCAAGAAAATGCGCCATTAATTTTAAAACTATCTCTGACGAGTTAAATTCCTGTCAGTTGATAGGCAACCTCATAAAAATGCCAATCTGTAATTTGGAATGTTCCAAGGTTTCGGAATTTTTCTATTCTTTTTTTCTTCCTTTCTTTTTCTTAAGTTCTCTGATTTGTTTAGATATGCAAATTTAAATGCAGCAAAAACTCTGTAATGTGTCATTTGAAACTATTAAATAAGCTTTACTAATTGTCAGCAGGGCAGATCTTTGTAGCTGAAATATTTAACTTCTTATTTTAATGTTTTTATTAAACAATAGTTTGGTAGATAACTATTAAGCTATAAATATGCCTAATAATTATCTTTCTATAACTATTAGGCATATTTATTTTATAATTTCTGGCTTTAAACTGGAGCTTTAGTGATTCTTTAAGAGGTATATTTTTATATTTTAAGCTTTAAAAAATGTTATTGAGTCAGAATTAAAGAGAATGCTTGAATACAAACAATTTAAGATGACAACAAAAATTGCTGTTATTGTTACCTTTCTCACTGATTTATGATATTGCTCCCTTTAAACTGTATGTGCTGTCATCTGTTGGTACATTGCCGAACTAATCTCGAATCCTTTGGCGGTTACCTCATATATGTAAATCTTATGAGTCATTAAATATTCATTATGATTAGTGGATTTTATTTTCAAGAAGATGAATCAGACTGAAATATATTTTCTTTTGCAACAGTAAATTATGGCAATTTTAAAATCCGCACATTCTATTATCTTTCCAAGAAATATTTATTTTTTCAAAAAAATATTTCTTTCGAAAAATCTAAGCCTTTTTTGTTTTAACTATAATTCACATTTGTGTTATTTACAGAAAATGGCACAGAAAACAATAAACTGAATTTTCTCTGCATATAACTCAAAAAAATATTCAAAAAAATAAATACTAGAAATGATATAATTATAAATCTAGGTTCTTACCACATGTTGACCATTTGCATTCACAAGCTGCAATAAAATGAATTTGAAATTAGAGCATTATCAATTTTCAGATCATTTTACAATATCAAACATCCAAAATTTTTCTTCAGTAATCAGAAAAATCCAAAACTGTTTTCATAATATATGTGCAACATAAATGAAATGTTATCATAAATTAACACCATCTTATTTTATGAATACAAAAAAAATCAAATAGTTTATAATTCAAAAGCCTCTCCTTCAGCCATTTTTTCTTTCTTGTTTTGAAGGTCTGCTCTGTGGCTCTGTGTAAAGGAGAGCTTTATTATATATTATTTCAGTTGATAACCCATCATAAATAAATCCGTACGTGTTTTTTTTACAGGAAACAATATTCCTTTATGTTAACAAGTTTTAGTGACATGGCGCTAGAAATTTATATTCACATATTACATATTTCAAGGCTAATAATTTTATTAATTATATACAAGTTTCTTTGTTTTTCCTGTTACCAATGCAAAATTACATTAAAATTTGAGACCAAGTGAAGTATTTAATTTATATAGAAAAATACGAATTTAAATTTTTTTCATCAATTCATTAATTTTTATCAATGACGAAACTTTCTGGACAGTACTGAAAATATTTAATACGCAAAAACCTGTACACCTGAGTGTTCTATTTTTTTTTTTTTTTTACTATGCAACAACATAGTTGGCATATTAATTCCTGAAACACTGCAAACTTTGTTATCGTATAATTCCTAGTTAATTTATTGCTTTTAGGCACCACTTTCATGGCTATAGCTAGTATCATTTAGAATTTGAAGGAATCAGAGGGGCTTTATTTATTTCCATTTATGTCGATTGAACAGTTACGACAAAACTGTTCAATTGACAAAAGAAGCTACAATTCAATCAAATTTATTTTGTCCATTCCATTATTCATAATGATGATTCAATTTTTGATTTTTCCATATCGGAAATTCTGACATTTCTTTTCCTTTTGCTGTTGAAATTTCTCTAAAAAATGACATGAACGTCAGCTAAACGTAAATTCAAAAAATAATTTATAATTTATAAAATACAATAAAGAGAAATAATTTCAATGTTCGTGATACCATTTTGAACAAAATTGTTTCAATTTATATATTTAAAAAGAGCCTTAAAAAGAATTTTGAATTTTGTTAATCAGTCTCTGAGATTCGATCTTGTAAGCATAATCAATATAAAATAATCGATTTATTGTAACTTTATTCATGGCTATGTCTTAAATATTAGATAAATACTAAAAACAAATAAAAAACAAAGAAAGTTTATAAATAACGAAGCGTAGTTCCGTATAAGCATAACCTTTCGATACTGTATCCCATTTACAACGTTAATCCTCTAATTATCTTTTGTTTTTATTACCAAGTAACATATTTGCGCCAAAATTATTATTTAAATGACCTATTTTCTTTACCTAAAACTCTTGTCAAAATCCTCATTGAAAAACTGTCCAGAACTGAAAGGCTATTAAAAATATTAGGGAGTATGTCCCCTCTCCCAGTGTTTAGCTAACTTCTAAACTATACTAGAAAAAATGTTTTAACTGATATAAAAAAAATATGCTTTATGATATTTGAGTTGATAAATGTGTTTTTGAGTTGTATTTACTATGCACATCCTTTTAATGGTGATTTTGGATTTTGCAATATTAAGAACGCACTTGTAAACTTTTGAACAATTCCTCTGTCCTATAGTCATAGAAAAATTCAAGGTAGTAAAATTTTAAGCAAGTCTGAAAATCCACTATTTTGTAACAAAAAATATACGAATGTGCTTAGTTTAAAAGATTTTAGACCATTTCATTGGCTGTCACAAAAAGATTCACCAAAACGCAAATATCTTTCTCATGGAGGCTGTTGGTTCGCTTAAAATCAAAAAATTCAAAGCTTCGTAAATCTGTCCGTATTTTGTCTGAAGACTGGAGTTTCTTTGTTTAAAATTTTAATATTTCAAGATATTTTTACTAAGCCTTTTTAACAAGATAATATGTGAATGGAAGAATACATGATAATTTATATTTTAGTTGCTTAGACTTTTAGAAACTACTAAGTTCTTAATTTTTTGAAACGCATTCATTAACTTAAACAGCCTAATTCGTTTCTCTTTTTTTGTCATTCAAAGCATTTTTCCAACTGGTAATATATTCTTTCTTCCTGTGGGCCTGTTTCTTTCAGTCTTCCTCTTATAAAATTTATTAGAGGGCATCTATTATAATCAATAGTTAGAATAGATGTCCCACGATTTTGTGTTTTTAATTTTATTTAATGTTGTAAAGATCTAAGAAATTGCATAGTTTATATAAAAGATAATTCTTACATAGAGTCTTGTTACAGTATGCTTTGCATGGCTCTTCGCATCTGATGGTCTGATCGTTGTAATGCTGACCAGCAGGACAAGACTTGATCTTTTTCTCCCCATTTTGACACACGATGTAGGTGCTACAATCTTCGAAATTTGGAAACTGACCGTAATTTTTACCACATTTTATTTCTCGATTATTTTGAGCTAAAGAATAAAAAAAAACACCATAAAATATAATTCATTTTCGGCACTAAAATTACTAATATAAATAATATTTGCTAAAGAAACCGTAATAAATAATAAAAATGCTAATATATATAATTAAGTGAAAATAGTTATGCAATTTGAAATCATTTTCAAAATACACGTTTGGAGTTTCTGTTGTTTTTTATAATATTATAGGGGGGGGATTAATATTTTATTTTATTAAAAATAATTATTACATTATAAGTAGATTGTATTAAATTTGGGAAATAAAAATATCTTGCACTAAGCAAATTGAATCTCGAAAAATTTTAAAAGTTGTGTTCTCAAACGCAACGATTACCGATCATACTTAAGATAAAATTACAATTTCATTTCATACAACTATGACCATTTTTAAAAAATTCAAATACCACAATATTATTGAAATTGTAGAAGAATATTTAGAATAAGATTTTTTGTTTCAGTCCGCGAATTCACACCGATAGAAAAGTTCTCATGGGGATTTTGCGATCATCTCTTTTTTTCGATAAAACCAAATATTTAAAAAATTGATGCAAATATCCATTTGATATGCTTGCCATCTATTCTATGTAATACTTAATTAAATATAATTTCAAAAATATTCTTCGAATTTTAAAAGACGAAAAATTATTTTTTATTATTCGCACTTTTTAACAATTATTTTTTAGTAACAGATGATCTAATTAAACTAGTACAACGTTTGGCAGCTCATTTTATAGGCTATACCTAGTTACTTTTTACTTTGAAAGTTTCCACTTAGATCAATAACTTTCTAATTCAACTCGAAAATCCTTCCATTCTTAGCCGTAACATAGCCAAGTACAAAGTTAGAAGCCTATTTTGGACAGCCAATTGAGCAACTATAAAACTTATGTTACTTTTCCCCATATTTTGATAATTTTCATAGAAACTCCACTGAAATAATTGGGATGAGAAAAATTTTTTTTCTTATTTGAAATTTATAAACGAAATCGGTAAAAACCGTAAAATCTTAAGAATGAACAGAAACGTTGCCAAAAAAAATAAGCTACAAAGACTAAATAGATAAATAAAAGAGCTCAAAAATGATGTTAAACAAAGAAGCCTAACATGTGATATGAAAAATAAAACCCAATTAAGCGTAACCTGAAATGAATGAAATAAGCGTAATTTATATTATAATAGTATTGTAGCAAATCATGAAAAATACTTTTGCAATTTGTTAAAATTACGGGAAAATTAGAAAGAGAGTTTAATAGCCCATTTCGTTCAAACTATAGAATTAGTTATAATGATTTTTCCTATAACTTCTGTACAAATTTTACCAATCAGAATATACTCATAGATTTGGCATGCAGTTTGAAAGATATCAAAAAGATTTATCAATGATTATTTTTTTAAATTGTAATTATCAAAGAATATCACATTCTATTTGTTTTATATGAATGGTCATAACCTTTATGGAATCCTATTACATGGAGCGTTCATAAATAAAAAACCCCAACTTTGCATGGCTCTTAACGAAACAAAACAAAATATAATCTTGTTATTCATTGGAAATTAAAAATAACAGTTGAAAATTTAAAGTATTGGTTTTTAAGTGTTTTCAAAGTTTATAAGTATTCAGTGTGATACTCTCTAGAAACACGAATGATACACTTTTCTCTGCATTCCTATTTGAAACTTTAAAAACTTACAAATATGAGTGTATGACGATATATTTTTTTCTGAGGATACCAAATAACAGGTGCTTGTTCCACTGCTAAAACTGACATTGGTGAGCTTAAGACGCGCATACCTGCAGGCTTTCAAACCGTCACATCATATATGCTGAAAAAAGTGTAGGATTAACTCTCGTACCGCCACGAAATCGTTCGAATTTCTGAAGAAGGGGGATCTCACATTGAACACTTGTGAATATGTTGAATTTTTTTATTATTATTATTTTCAATGAACAACAAGATTGTGTCGGGCTTCTTTGATAACCCTGCAAAGCTAAATAACTCGTTTATGAATACCCTGTATTATTAAATTTAAGTGGTTTAAAATAAGACATAAATAAGTATATAATTTCCTCAAAGTTGAAATATTTTAAATCACATCACTTTTCTTTTTTATGTATTTTTATCTTCCTTGAAATAAAAAATATGTAGCATTCTTAACCAATTACCATATTAATAATTCATGTAAACATTGATTTGTTGAAAAACCATGTTTCTTCTGGAAATAGAAAACTGACTATAATTCTGCAACTACTGTGTGTGTGTGTGTGTGCTTTTCCCATCCATAAAAATTGTTTTGCTAGTTTATCCTCCTTTTGTTCCGAGAAACGTTTATTTGTAACAGTTGAGCATTGTTTTACTTACTACTACCGATGCCACCGATGGCACCTCAGAAATGAGGATCACAAGCTTTCGGTATTATAATTAGTTCTTGCCACCTTGGTGGAATCAGTTGCATCCTATCTATGAGAAACGTGCTTCCCAAAGGAAGGCTTTTACCGTGGCTGGTGATGACTGTTAGGACTCAACCATAGTTCCCACCAGTGTTGCTTTCGCAACGGTCCGGTCATTCAGATTTTTCCGTGTGCTTTCGGGCGGATAAGAGTAGCTGGTTAAGGCAATCTACTGTTACCAAAAGCTCATTTGATGATCCTATTTAAGCTATTTTTAACCATTTGTTTGATCCAATTGTAAAATTTATAACCATTTATCATATTAACATACATGGTTTTAGACACCGAATTTCTTCAGAAAACACAAAACTAATTAAAATGTTTCCCAGAAAACATTTCATCTATTTTTAAATTTTTTTTGAGAACTAGTTAATTGTAACAATTAAGCTTAGCTTTGTTTGCTATTCCTAAAAAAGTCAACTGATACCACCTGATTAAGCTGTTTTCAGTCTTATTTCTTATCTAATAGCACAGTCCTTATCTAATAATCCAAACACATAATTATCAGCAATTAATCTATAAATAGAGTAAGTAAATCTATGAAATGAGTAATTTCAAGAAATATTCCTTTACTCACTTGTATAAAGAATATCTCCGTCTTCATCATTCTGATCAGCATAAGCTTTCCAGACAACTGCAGACAGCCATACCAAATATAAAAACTTCGCCATGCTAGTTCTGTTGCTGAGAAGCAACAACAACTATATTAAACGATTTGCAAAAATATAAACTCTAGAAAATGTAAAGAATGGGAGAATGAAATATATATATAGATAAAAGGGTAGATAAACTATTCACGCCAAGACGCTGATTTTCAGTTACTTGATACACTTGCCATGTTTAGGCTACCTACTCGAGAATTGCTTCCTAATGCAGTTTATTCAATTCTTTTAATGTGTTGATATAGCAAAATAAATTGTCAACATTATTACATCACTGTATTCTGCTAGCAGGTTCTAAACTTTTTGGGAAAATTGAAACATCTTGTTCTACTCGTTTTGGAGTGTAAAACATTCTTACTAGGCGATTTCCATATCAGACCGTCTAATTTTTCCAATAATATTCCTAAGGTAAATTCATTCTAATAATGCACTCCAAAAATAACAAAGATACTCTTTCAGTAGTAATTTAGGACACGGTGCAAATATTAGGAAAGCTATAAAAAGAAATGCATTTTAACAACGCGGTATCATATAACATGGCAACTACTTTCATATAATATAGAGCAAAAATAGTGACAACCATATAACGAACTACGTATGGAAGAATGAATTATTTCTATAAGATTTATATTTTATTGTTTTTTTCCATTTATAAAATTTCTCACATATTCCAACGACAATACTAGAATTGTTAATACTTACGACACTCTCCAAAAATAACAATGGCTCCTTTTACAGAACCTTTTTATAAAATTTTGATAACCTCGCAACAATAGTGAACTCTAGCGTAGCAGTGACCTTCTTATAATCAGTGTCGGATTATCAAATAAACAAAGTAAACAAACATTAAGTGGTCATGAAATTTTATTATATTATTTGCAATATTTTTTATGCATATTAATCTTATATTTTTATTTTAATTTACAGGGACCTTACGCTCGATCTGATTCAAATTAAAATAAAGTATCGTCGGAATGATGCAAGATTATTCTAATTTTCCTAGTTAATTATCTTTTATAAATTTTATATTATGTCGTTTAAAAATTCTTTAAAAAATGTTGCTTTGCATTTTGAAAGATGTCCGATTTTGTAATTAAGCAGTATTCAGATAGGATTTAAAAATTTTTTTAGTTCTATTTCGTTCAAGACTTAATCGTTTTTTTAATGTGCAAAATGCTGAAACTAACTCGCTCAAAAGATTTCTGTAATTAAATGCTTTATCAGTTTTTTTTAACCAATAAGAATTGTCTTGTGACAGTTATCTATGAATCGAAATGAAAATAATTTCAATAATCGTTTTGAATATGAAAAACAAATCAAGAGCATTTGAAATAAAAAAATACGAACATAAATCTATTACGGATTTCCTATTTCAGTAATGGAGTGACGATTATGTTTTACATCACCAATTTATGAATGAATACCCCAAATTTGCAGGTATATTAAAAGAAAATGAAACAAAGTACAGCCTGTTTTTTTCATCGAAAATAAATAATAAAAGAAAATTTAAATTCAACACAGTTATAAGTATACAATGCGAAGCTTTACAGAAACGCAAAAGATATTGAAGAGGTACGATACATCATCCCACAATTTCTTCTGCATGCCTGATGTAAAGTTAGAAAGAATCCATATATGTGTGTATGGAAATATTTTTCCTGTGTCTAAAGCAAACAAGTGTTTATTACGTCGTTAGCAACAAACGTTGACGAATTTAAGATATGACATCTGCAGGTTTTAAAGCTTCACATTGGAGAAACTTAAAAATGTTGGATGAATTATTATATCTTCTGGATGTCATTCATAGAGGTTTACAATTAATGCTTATAGCTATGTTGAATTTAAACTTTCAGTTGTTATTTTTGATTTGTGATGAACAACAAGCCTTCATTTCCTTTTATTTTCTTTTAACAACCCTGCAAAATTGGTATATTCATTTGTAAATGATATTCCATATGATAAATTATATCTCATAACATAAATGATTTCCCTGTAGATGTATGTTAACACTGTAAACGCAGGGTATCCTACAAGGTACGCAGCGCCTAATATTTAGATATTCGGATAGAATACGTCATGATGAGTATTTTGTTGTATAACATGTGGGGTCCTCGAATATAACGTCATAGTCTAATTAAGATGTGAAGCTTGTGTCATGAAAGCTTCGAAAACTTAGAAAAAAAATACCAAGTGAAAAATCAATATTTATTGAGAACTTTCAATACAACAGATTTTAGAAATGTCGGTCGCTCGAACAAATAACATCGTGAAGTCTGTAATAGAAATGCGCAACTGCTTTCTGCGAAACATCTGTTCCAGTTTCCTTGACCTCGGTTTGAATTGCTGCTCTCAAGTCTTCCAATGTTGAGGGCTGTGTCAGAGGCACTGTCTTTAAGACGTCCCCATAAAAAAAGTCCCATGGGTTAAGATCCGGCGAGTAAGGAGGCCACTTATACCATTGCCTGTTCTTATTACGGAATCCTATCCGATCAGTCTATCGTGAATGATCGGGAGATCAAAGTTTTGCTCAGTGCGGTAAGGTCTAGAACCATTTTACATAAACCAATAATCGCTTATTTTGTTCATGCCATGCAAGAATGGGATGACACCGTCATTCAACACGTCAAAACAAGCTTTACCGGTGACACTTTCGATTTACAAAATTGACCCAATGACAAACTTAAACAGATAATAGACATTAAATTGTGAGCCTAAGTGGGTGCAGTTGCCGAACTATTGCATGATGAAGACTTTCGGTGACCCAGAATATCTAGATCTGTTTATTAACCTATCCTTGGAGATGGAAATGCATTTCGTCACTAAACCAGATCCGATTCAAATAAATTTTGCAACATTTATCATTACTAATCATCGCGTCTGCAAAATCAAACCTCCTTAAACCATCCAAATTGGCCAATGGTGATTGATTTGAATTTTGTAAGGGAACAGAGCTGCATTTCAATTTTGCATATTCACTTATAGACGCGCTCTTCCTCTTATTGGTTGCCACAATTTTCCATAGTCACTTAGGAAAGTCTCCATGTTGTGCAATTGTCGTATGCATAGTAATTCGGAATACAATCTGTCGGATTCGTAACTAACGTTCTTCGTGTAATTAGACTATGATGGTATATTCGGGGATCCCACACGTTATACATCAAAATACTCATCTTCACGTGTTCTATCCGAATCGGTAAGCATTACACGTTACATACATTGTGGGACACCCTGCCCAATAGTAGTTTTTAAAACGTTCCATTCATGTTTCATGCAAAAAATGAATGGAAAACGAAGAAAAATTGCATCTGACAGACAAGAAACCCATCTTGAAAGTAATTTGTAGAAGTGACTGGAAATAATTTCAATAATCTTATCGAACTTGAAAGGCAAATACAGAACATTAAGAATTAAAAATTGAGAATAGAAATCTGTTTTGGATTTCATATTTCGATAAGATGCAGAAATACTATTTGACGAATTGCATAAATGTTTGTCAAATTTATAAATGCAGTGCTAATTATTAAAATTTAAATGTTTCTTACTGGCAGAAAACACATTTAATGCATTTTAGGTAATTCCGCACCCATATTATAAAAAATAATCGAATATATTTTAAATTCTTTAATTGCTTTTCTCTTAGCCATTGAGAAAAAAAATTACAAACTAAAAAGAGAAACAGCAATCAACTTACAGTGAACATTTGTTTAAAGTAAATCCTAGGAATTAGAGCAAAATATCATAAATATATAGATACTTTAAAAAGTGGATTTATGCCGAAAATATTTAATAATTTTTTTGTTCAATATTCGAAATTTTTCGAAAAATTTTCTTTATAGGAACTATGTTAATTTACGTTCATTCTGTGCCAAGTTATATTCTTTTTAATATTTGACTCTAATATACATTAGTGTTATTTTGTAACTTTAATAGCTATCTTTTCAAATTCTGCATTTGGATAAAATTATTATAAAAAGGCACATCATAAATTAGAATCTAATTTACATTTTTTTGTTCAAGTTTGAAATATTAATTTGTCATTATATTCTGCAGATTTTGAGATGCTAAATAAGAAATCTAATCGCTTAAATACATTATAAAACAAAACAAATGTCATATTATTTATTACTCGAGCCCCAGCATCTAATAATTTAATCGAAACACAACTTTCCTTAGTTCAGAACTGTGTAATATATTTCTTATTTGAAATATTTTGAATAAATCATCTGATAGAAGGAGTTTGTATTATAGATCTTTTTTAGCCGTAAAAAACATATTTATTCCAATTTTTAAAGTGTTACACACACACAAAGAGAAAGAGGGAGAGATTATGTATATCTAGTTTATACAAAAATTCAAAGATATAGGTATTTTATAACATTTTTCGAGAAGCTTCAATCTAAAAAATAGTAGTTAATCTTAATAATTTGTATTTGGAAAAACGATTACTTTTTTTTTATCCATTTATATCGTTTCTTGCAGTTGGCGGTTTTTCCATTACATTTCATATTTCTTACATCGCAATTTATCCGGTAGCTTAACAAGTATAAAAACGGGATATTGCTGTATCTTAATGTAAGACTTAATAAGATTAAATAAGTCTATTTTAGATCTAAGAATCGAATTATTTTGTTTTATATTAGATACTTTATACACTGAAATTAACATACTTCACTGTTCTCCTTATGCTCTGAATTCACTGTTATGCGGAAAGCTTTTGCGCACTCAGTTATTCATACCGCACTGATGATAATGTAAGTGGAAAAATAACGTCTAGTTTTGAATTCCATTGTTAGAGTTGTAAAAGGTTGCCTGACGTCGTTAAGGAAATTCCTGTTCTTTCAAAGACCATAATTTTTTTAATGAAATTTATTTTCATTATTTACATTGTCATCATTACCAATAATTCTGATAAATGAATAGCATGCCGATTCTGATTAGTTTCTCATCAAAATATACGAAATATTCTGAAGAGTACATTCAAGATTACAGTTTCAAGAATTGGCTTTTGCTTACAAAAACAAGTCATTTTTACAGTAGAATAATATTTCGGAAACTCAAGCAAGGGCCACTATAATGGACTCATCGTCAATCAATTGCTTAAAAAAAGATTTCCTCAAATACAATATATAATGTTATTTTGATATAATATAAATTTATAATAGCACAGCTCTGAATAAGATATCTCAATAGTCAGTAACTTACGAAAAAGCAGAAAAAGAAGAGGATTCGACAGATAAAATATATCATACTAGTTGGATACAATAAAAATTACTAGCACAACAACTCAGTTGCTTCTTTTCTGTGACTTACATAAAAAAAGATTCATCAGATAAAATGTACAATGTCAATTTGACTGTATAGAAATTTACAATAATACAACAATTCAGTTTCCTCAGTTGCCAATGACTTACGTAAAAGGGAAGGATTCACCAAATAAAATATATGGCACCGGTTTGATGGAATAAAAATTTACTATAGTACAAAAATAAATTGTACTAACTAAAGTTCTACTATGGTTACCTCAATTGTCGGTGACTTACATAAAAGAAAAAGGATTGAATTAAGGTTGTTGTTGTTTCTGATGGCACTTGTCATAGACAAGCCCGCTGTCTATGTTAGCGAATTTAAGTCGAAATTTTTGTGCCTCTTGCCTTTCAGTAGCTCCATCTAGGGCCAAGAGTACGACTTGGCTATTCATGCGTCACAACCCTTTAGACGGGGTGGACTTATTCATGCATTTCATTCATTCAACCACACATCGCAATTTAGACCTGAACCAGAGAACGATCACTTCTGATCCAGTACCCCCAGTGGTATTATTCTCGACATGGAGAACTTTGTGACCACGACAGATTTATACGTGCGCCAGCCATCACCACACACGGAGAGTTTTCGGGTGGCGGGTTCGAACTCACAACCCAAGGGATGGATTCAATAGATAAAATGTACAACGCCGATTTGATTAAAAAGAAATTTACAATAGTACAACAACGCAACTGTACGCATAATAAAATTACAAATCATATTCTAAGTCTGACATAAAAGATAATGATAAATTGGATGTAATATCAAAAGAAACCTTTGGAATACATGAAATAAGCTTTCAACAGACTTGACACAGACAACCACACTCTTAAAATGCTGTTATTCAGGGAATTGAATTGCTATGCTATAAATTAGCATTCCATTATATCTGAGTAGCACTTTTTATTTTGTACATGTTTCGTTTATTTAATTCGCTAGGAAACAAAACCTTACTTGAATGTCATAACCTATAATGAAAATAGCTTGCATTTTTATGCTTTGCCTATATCTAAAGTTTGGAAACAAAATTTAAAGTATCCTTAATTTAGCCATTATATTTAGGTACATGAAGAAGGTATATGACAGGTACATTATATTTAGGTATATAACAAGATTAAGAGGCTAATTGATGGATAAATATGAATGTATTTTCAAACCTATTTCCCTGCCAGCTCTAAACTATAAAAACTTGTAAATTCAAAACTCTTTATGATGTTAATTTATTATTCATGGTAGCTGTCAAATTTATTTGCAAACTAATTTCATTGTTAATCATAATAAACCATCTTCTTTCCTGTAATCATTTCTTCTGTAATAAGTTATATAAGTTGGAATTTAGAAACTTAAAAATTCTTAATACAACGGAAATATCTTCCCTAGTTTCGAATCTAACATTAACGCACATTGAATAATCCGAACAAGGAACACAAAGAGTTTTTAGTTTTACGAATTTGTAATACTGTTTCCATGCACAATTGGCTTAATTATGCATATATTTCTAAGAGAAGCTGAATGGATGTCGGTTCAATGACATCCGACTTGGCGACAATAACGAAAGTTCTAGAAACTACTGGAATTTTGGAGATATTTCAATTAAGAGCAAAGATACGATATCTCTCTAGAAGTGTTTTGGCCTGTTATGGAAACTATAAAAAGGCGAGAGACAAAGTTCAATCAGTAGTTATAATAGAGTGACTTCTTTCTTTGGAATGTTGATCTGAAATGAGTTTTTATGGCACGCTTCATGCTGTTGCGATTATTTAATTTTTAGCACTCAATTAGCGCCGCTACGTCGACATTGGATTGCATGCATTACTTTTTAAGCTTAAAATGTATGTAATTCGGTCTTTTATTTAAACAACATAGATAGACTTTTACTGAAATCACATTTATTGATTTTGGTTGCTACTCAAAATAATTATATCATGCTCATAAATAAAAAAATAGAATTATAAATGCTAAAGCATGCAACGACCCAAAATAATTATATCATGCTCATAAATAAAAAAAATAGAATTATAAATGCTAAAGCATGCAACGACCCAATGTCTCCATAGCAGCCCCAGTGGAGTGCTAAGAGTTAATAATTATTTGCTTTTTTTTATTGATTTCTGGAATGCTTTTGTGTACTTTTGCTAGAGAACATTTGTTGAACTTTCACTGTACACTCACCGGATATGGTTTTCCCTTTACAATATACATACAATATATCTCTGTCCATGCGTTTTCCATAAAAATACAAAAGCAATATAGATTTTTATAAATTATTTATTTTTGTTGGTATTTTCATTTATCATTACTAAACTGTTTTTCGATAATATCTTCTTAAAATAAATTTTCTTTTCTTTATCCGTAATTTGAGGGTATCTCCTTAGAAACAGGTATACAAGAAACATTCGTTAACCTAATGTTCATTTTGTAATCTTAGTGAAAATGTCGCTTATGTCAATAAATTTGTCTCTTAACAAAACTTTACTAATAGACACTTCTATCCCACGAAAAATGCATCAAATTATAATACTCACCGTACCATTGTCCGTCTTATTTCATGAAATTTTGTAATTGAACTTATATATCCAGTAGAAATATTTAAGGAAATAAATGTTTGCTCCACTTTTTGGGACCCAAGTGTATCGTTTTATTTGGATTTATTTCAGAACAAGTGCAAAGAAATATAATACGCTAAAGTGAATAAATATAATAAATAGATTTGCGAATTTCTCTAAATTTATTATGCTATTAACAATATGCCTAAATACAACATGGAAACATTCACCTGAATAAAAAATTACAGGCGGTGTGACAACAATGTTTATGTTCGCGAAGAAAACCTGCAGAACGAAAAATTGATAATAGAAAATCGAAACCTTAGAAAGATTCAACTCAAACATAAGATTCTAAAGTAAAATTCCTAATTATTACTTTATTTCTATTTTACAATCAAATGCTATGTTTTCAAACAATTTAATATTCACACTGATTTAATCTAACCAACAGATATAAAATATTAATGCCAGGAAATAAGCACAGGTCCTTTTTATTAACTTTTATTTGCACTTGATACTTCTTTATTCATCTTATTCAATATTCAAAATGTCATTATTTTTGCATTGTTCCAGCTGATCTTTGGTGCATCTGTGCTTTTTGGGATCAAAAGCCGTTCCAGGTGGACACTCCTTCTTTAAGGGCTGGAAGTTGACACATTTTATGTATCTTCGACAGTTCAACTCATCAGGCAAAAGCTGGTTTGCTCTTTTGCATACAGATTCCTCACCTAAATAGAAAATAGGATTCAAAAACAGAAACTCGTAAATAGAACAAAAATTTAGACTAGCAATAATGTTTAAACAAAACTGATTATCTCGAACAATTGGTTATCAATAACAAAATTGATTATCTCTTACAAATAACTTGAGAATTGAGATTTTAAATGCAAAGATGTTTAATATATTCCAAATTTAACATAAGCACCGGAGTTCTTCAAAGAAGCATGATTCGTTCGAGATTTATATCAAGTTTAAGTTAATAATTGTTGACAATACAGATCTTGTTAATAATATATCCAAGCACTTTAAAAGGTGTTTTAAAAAATCCAGAATTTAAACAATCATAATGACGCATAACAATTACGATAAAACATTTCTATTATCCCTTCATAAAATAAAAGACGCAAAGGAGTGTGAAACTCTTCACGATAACTCTATCGCTTCTCAGTGAAAAGGCATTTTAACTCTGATAAAAAGAAACAAAATACATTTGGAATAACTAAAAATAGCATGCAGAGCATAAAATATGAAACAATTACGAGGAACCAGAAGCAAATTAAAACTTTTTACACGGAGGATTTAATATATATATATATATAAAAGAATAATTAGCTATATATATATATATATATATATATATATACTATTTTCAGTTTAGGTAATTTCAAAAGTCCTTTACAATAAAAAAGAAATCGATATCAAATCGATGAAAATAAAATGCAACTACAAATATAACGATACAAGATGATGCAAGAGACGTTAATTCCTCTGGAATATTTTTAGTGAAGATATCCCAGAAGAAGATTCCTGTACTTAATGTCATTTAATATGATATTATATACAAGAAAGAAAATATTTCTAGAATAATCTTCTCATATCTCCCACAATAAAATTTCACCATTTACCAAACTACCAGATATATAATAAAATAATAATAAAAACCGTACATATCTTATATCCTCAAAAAAAAAGAAATGATCATTCTTAATAATTTAAATAATTTAATTCCTCAGGGATTAATAAATATTAGTCTTTCTGTCAGAATGAAGCAATTAAATACACTCGAGAGTCATAAATATACTATCGATATAACACATATAGCAATTAAAAGATCAATTTCTCTTTCTATTGTACCGAACAATACCCTCTATCACCATGAAAACTGATTAATGTCTTCTGGAGACAAAGTCCATTCATGAAGGAGGAATTGAACTGTTATGACGCCTGCTTTGGACAATGATTCAGTTATTGTTTTTTCAAGTCGTCTTTTGCTGTATGGCATAAATTAATCACATTATCGAGGGATTCGGGATGAGTAAGATTAAATCATCTTACAAAATTTCACTAATCATAATAAAGCATTAAAACACAGGTATAAAATTTATATGCGATTATATGAAGAGGCAAAATATTTTTTTAAAGTTAGAAACTGACAATAAATTTACTATTTAAATATTAGAATACATACGATTTAAATGTCGACATCCTGTTGAGAAAATGCGAAATAAGAAAGGCTCAAAAATTATGTGTTTGTCTATCATGGTACATATTTATATAAAAGTAAAGTTTGAAAGCTATGAAAAGAGATCACGATGTCAACCTAATATCACTCAAATCGAGGCATGTAAGCCCAAGAGCCATATAAGTTCATAGATATTCTGATAAGTCTCTGGTTTTATTAATAAAGATAAGGATTGCAAAAATATGACTGTGAAAGAATTCTTCAAACTATGTTTTTAGCCACGAACGCTATAATTTAGATAGACAGATTGCTCTATTCAATGGATTTAGCATCACATTTGTATTCAAATGGAGAGTTGAATAGGAATAAAAAGTTTTCAAACTCAGTTGAATGCTACAGCAGCAATTTTTTGATCTCCTAACACTTGTCGTTCTTTGCTCTTCTGTCAGAGGAGACCCATTACATCAGCGGTGATATATAGTTGCACTATTTCGGCATGATGAGATAGACACTGAATATCAGAAGTTCAGTGAACAACCTATAACACGATTTTAATGGCCGCTCTACTAATTTCCAATTATTCAGTGTTTAGTGTCGATCTCCTCCCATGTAGAGAAAGATTGAGTATCAGACAATCAGCTACAGTAATTTTCAGCTAAACAAATCTGTATAGCAATGGCTTCAACACAAGTTTCTAAAGTTAAAGAGGATTTGTATTCAGCCAGCTACAATCCATTCAGTAAGACCACGAATACGTAGAAATTGTATAGTAGCATGTACTTGCCCCATCGAGACAAGAACTTGCTATTGCCCGCTCTGTGAGAGTATGTGCTATCTTCCTTCTAAGCATGCGTGATCTTATTGTAATCTTGTAACTAGCTGATTCTATACCCACCTTTATCTACTGACTGGTGGGACTCAAGGTTTCATGGGATTTGTGGCAGTGGAATTCTGTCTATCTGATGCTGTTGCTAACACAATTTTATTGGCGGCTCTACTAGTTTAGAATCATTGAGTGTTCATTGGCGATCTCATCCCATGTAGAACAGCAAAGGCTCATTTCGTCAGAAAGTGTGTCTTGCAGCAGTCAGTTTCAGTAATTTTTGACTAAACAATGGATTCAAGTCTCTAAAGTTATCTCAAATATGGGACTCAAGGTTTCATGGGATTTGTGCCAGAGGAATTATGTCTGCCTAATGCAGTTGGTAACTCGATTTTATAAGCAACTCTAATAGTTTCTAGTCTTTAAATGTTCAGTGTCGATCTCGCAATGCCAAAATGATGCAACTCTATGTCATGTAATCGATTATTAAGAAAAATTAACGTCAATTCACTTAATAATTACATATAACTGATTTTTTAAATCATTCTATGTATAATGATCTTTTAAGCTTCTGCTTCTGGATGTCAATATACTATCATGCTATGTGAGGAGTTTTGTCATTTCTTTTAAATAATATGGATGTCTGAAAGTTAGAACATTAGACAAAGAAATCATGTGAATCTTTCTGTGTTATAAATGGTGTATATGTTGACAGTGTTGTTCTTCATTAGGGGGCTGAATTTATTCTCATAAACATATAATGTCATTGGGACAAGCAGGTGCTCCACTAAATTTCTACTAGACAGTATTTGGTGGAATTGCGAATCGTGGTTTTATGCAACTTAATAAATGGATACTACTTCATATTTAACTTAGAAAAAGTTACAGATGACATCTTTAGAAATATATTTTAAGACTTAAATTAGAATTTGAGGGTCAAAGATTTACGTTCATCGTTTACATTCAAAATCATTACGAAGAAATCATACAAAATTTATTTTACGTGAAATAGAAAAGTAACTAAAAACACTGATGATGTAAGGGACAACTTACTTGCTTGATCAGGACATTTAGTCCCCTCGATGCAAGCACCATTAACATCTCTATAAACATGTTTCTCTGGACAAGTCTTAATAATAGGAATGCCGTCATTGCAGACCATGTATTTGTGGCAGTCAGACTTTACAGGGAAAATTCCATATGATTCTGGGCACTTTTCATCCACTACAAAGAAACAAAAGGAAAATGCAGTTTAATGTTGGTAATGACTGTCAATCAAAGAATAAAAAATAAGGGCATCTCAGAAAAAAAGTAATAGATTTCAGGATCTTTCAACAATGAAGCCAATAAATAAAAGTTCACCTACATTTCTATGCAATAAGATGCCATGTCTATACAGGCATAATAATTATACGAATGAAAAACTGAAGACTCATTTCATTTCTCCAATTCACTTTTTTCTCATAAATATGTCTTTTTATAGGTCAAACTTCCAGGTTAGGCGTAAAAAAAATATCTTGCAAGTGAAATGTCTTTGGTTTCCATTATTTTATCAAGGATAGAATATGCTGATAGAAATAATTGCTATTAGCGCTCTAATATCTTTTGAATAATGATTACAATAGATTTTAAATCATGCTTTTTAATACGCAATCAACTATTTATCATCCAATTTTCAGTTGTCAATGTTCAGCATTGGTTTTAAATGAAAGTTCTGTAATAATCACATTCATACAAAGACTCAACATATATAATTACGAGGACGTATGTTGAACCAGCATCCGACATTCCAAAATTGTATGGAACACCAGATTTTCAATGCAATAGGGACCCAGAAACCACAACCTTTCAACTAGCCCACAACTATGGGCTCACTTCATTATTATTCTGCATTGATTTGAGATGACTATAATGTGGATAAAATTCTGATAACAGTTCGTAAGTAGGTGGATGAGTAGGTATAGTGAAAAACATGCGAAATAGGTTTTGTAAAACCTCTTCTCAAAAACCGAATTAATACTGATTTTTCTCGGTTCTACTTTAACTTTTCAAACTAACATGTATTCATGTATTACTTGTAATTTATAATTTAATTTACAGAAACGTAATTATTGTGACTTCAAAGATTTTTATTATGAAATTCTCCTAAAATTAATTTACTCTTTTTATGGTGTTAAATATTTATTGAAAATGAAATTCGTGTATTTGATCGATGTTCTTTTCGATTTCTTGCACATCTGCGTCAATCACTAAAAATCATTGAAGTAGACTTTAATCGAATTGAATTGATAAATTTCATTTAAAGAACTTATAAATAGTTTTGCTCTGAAAAAAAGTTTCCTTTGAATTAAGATTTGCTAAATTGTGACGATGATTATGCATATAAGGCCACTAGAGATGTAAATCCATTTTATTTCAAAATCTCGAGTTGTCATTAAATTGTTTAAGACAATAAGCGTAATCCGCGTTAACATTGTGTGTGGCTTTTATAACTTCCGAAAGATCAGTAAAAGTAGCTGATCTTTTAAACATTCTTTGTAAGCTGTGGAAATTATATTAAATGTTGTGATCCGTGAACATTCCTTGAAAGTTGTAAAAATTATATTAAATGTTGTGATGGATGATGCTTGAACATTCTTTGTAAATTGTAAAAGTTATATTAAATGTTGTGGTGAACGATTCTTGAACATTCTTTGCCAGTTGTAAAATTTATACAAAAGGTTGTGGTGGATCATATTTGAACATTCTTTGCTATTTGTAATAGTTATATTAAATGTTATGATGGATGATACTTGAACATTCTTTGCCATTTGTGAAAGTTACACAAAAATATGTGATGGATGATGTTTATAATACAAATCCATTTCCAACGTGAATTTTAAACATACACTTTTAAAGGATTGCATAGTTACCATCCAAAGGACTACTAAGTGTTTTCCTTCCGCAGTCTGGATTATCATCTGGAGGGATACAGTGTCTGATAGAATCATACTTGAAGTCCTCAGGACATTTCTTTTCTTGGCTGTCACCATTTACGCATTTGATGTACTTCGTGCAGTCTTTCGGATCTGGGAACATTCCAGTTCCATTTTTGCATCTTGCTGAAAATAAAAAATGGCAATTTAGAAGCACAGAAAAAGAAATTCAAGAAAAAGTCTCAAAAATGCTAACTCTTTGTAACTAAGTGGAAGAAAAAACTGTTATACCTTTTGTTTAGATTTTTATGCATGGTCGGATATATTTTAACCCATCATGAAAAGTTGAAGTTACTCATATACACAAAATTTAATATTTTATTTAAAGTTTTAAATTCATTTATCTATACAATGCACCAACTATGAATGGATAAATAATTTTAAAAAATATGCAAGTCAAAATACATCAGTAATGCAAAGTTGATGTACTATGTGATGCAGTGAATTTTTGTTGTCCATAACGTTATGCATTGCTTTTTTACGAGTAAATAAATTTTTTTGCAATTAAAAACATGTTATTTGATGTTTAATATCAATTTTGCAACTCCGAAGTAGTGGAGTTATATATGTTCCATCCTTTAAAAAAAAGACTTATTGAAATTTTATTATTTCTTTTATTATTTTATTCTTTTTATGAACGTTTTATGCTAAATAATCGAAATAAATATGTGTGTGTGTTCTTGTATGAGTTTTCAATTTTATAATAAAAAAATTCTCAGAAACTAGATTTTTTTTTATCGTCTGCTTCAAACAGTTAAATTATCACATCATTTAACTTATTTTTTATCAGAGAAAGTAATTTCCCCAAACTTTCTCCCATTCTCCCGAATAAAGTTCTAATCTGTTTCACATCCTACACACTCTTGTATAAAATTGTAGAGCCTGAGAATGGTCATGAATGCACTTTATGGTACTGGCGAATAATGATCACAAAATGCAGATCTTTGTCGTGAATCTTACATTTTTTACTGCATCCATCGTTGAATATACATTTAGGTGCATTTTTTTTTTACAACCGATCGAAAGCAACATTTAACGCAAAATTATAGTTGTAGTCATAAGGTCACAAATTTCATTTATTTAAATGATTGCATTTATAAATTATTGAATTTGTAAGCAAATGAAAGCACAGACCGACAAACGAACAATCATTTAATCAATTTGGTTCAAAATTAGATTAAAATATAGAGGCGAAATCTGCGTTCCAGAAGTCAAACAGACTATCTCAGAATGAATTGCGTTCAAAATTTGATATAAATCTACAAATTCGATCAAAAATCTACATATTAAATTATTTTGAGGTTATGGAGTTCACAAACAGACAAATATAATTCAAATACAGATTTTAGAACAGAGAGAAACTAAAGCATGGGGATTCGTCAAATTCTCGAATTTTTGGACGATTATAATGTATCCTAAATACTTTGTATACGAGGAAATAAAAATATCAACTATTCGTTACTGTTTGGGAAATATTTAATTTCTTTCTCTTCTTAAACATTTTGAAAACTAAGACTGGCGACCTTGCTTATATTGAAACACATGTTCCTAATAATTACTTCATTAGAGAAATATTTATTATTCTGTACCAAAACCTGTATATCCTACAATATGCCTAGACAAAGAGTTGGTAGTTACTGATTCAGCGCTTCTACATATTTATAACTAACTAAAATGCTATTTTAAAAATAATTACTTTCAGGAGTCAAAGACGTAACAAAAGATTGCAAACACATATTTATTATTAGTTCTTATTTGACTACGTTAAATTGAGAAAGAACGAACTATTAGCAATTTTCCTATTCTTTTCGGTTATCAGAAATGGTTTTTTTTTACTTTCTCGTATATACAGTACTGAAATTGTCAATGAATTAGACTTTGAAATTAATGAATCTACACATTTCAGATTCCCCTGCCACCCAAAAACAAGTTTTAGAAATTATGTCTGTTTTTTTATTTAACATGATAACTCAAAAATTCTGTAAGCTAGACAAATGAACTTGTAGTCTTTACACCAAAACAGTAAATTTCTATCAAATTTTGAAAAAATTCCATTCTGAAAAAAAGATTTATTTATTTATTTATTTTTTGTCTGTCAGATCAAAGGTGAACAAAGGTAATTACAATGGTGGATTAGGTAATTACAAGATACACATAGCTACGACATTCATGAATCTCCATTTTCAGATTTTCCTGCCACCAAATAAGGCGATTTTTGAATTATGTTTGTTTTTCAACATGATAATTCAAAAATTCTTTGAACTAGTCGAATGAAAATGTAGTCTTTACACCAAAATAGTAAATTTCTATCAAACTTTGAACAAAATCCATTCTGAAAAAAAGTTCTTTTTTAATCCAAGTACAGGTGAACACAATAATTACAAGCTTGAATGAAAAACTTTGGTGGAGAGATTTAGCACTGAAAATGTAGAACTATATCAAAATTTCCACTAAATCTGTTTGAGCGCCTATCTATCTGTACTTTCGCATGAATGCAAACGCAGTAACTCAAAGTCGATAGAATTTGGATAGTTGGAGTTTGATATGTGATTTTATAAGATGAAATAGTTTCAAACGAAATGCGTTTAGTTTTCTTTATTATACTTAAAAGCACCCTTCGTTCAATTAAGGGACACTGAAAATCAAATTCTGAGCCCTCTTAGAGTTCACAACTCCGCCTAATGTATACAGTTTTTATATGAAAGAAGAAGAAACAAAAATCTTATTAGAGAACGTATGATGAATTTTAGAGGAAACCCAATTCTGCTGGTAACATAACGGTTTCAAGAAATTAATCTAACTACCTTCTACCAAGAAAAAATTATTTATTTTGAAACTAAATATGTTATAACGTTATAATTTAATTTCTCATTTTAAATATTATTAAATTAGAACTTTCATTAGTTTTCTGATAATGCAGGATATATTATAAATTCTATTGCTTGATCTGTTAACTAAAGCATTTTGGCGGGATCAAATGACAAATTTAAACGATGTTCCCATTCATGCAGGTGTTTTAATGCAGGACTAATTTACATCTAACACCTGGGTAGGAAACTTGAGCGCTTTCTTTCGGTTACTTTTGGAACATTTTTTTATATCCATTTTTCCCCTTAAATCCAATGTATGGAAAAAAAATCAGTATTTCTCTCTGATCATATTCACAAAAATTATAATTTTTTCTCCTTTTATTATTAAATTTGAAGTTCACACAAATTTATGATGCATCCTATATATTTATTTGAAATTATAGCTTATTGGCCAAAAATAAACATTTGTTCTTAATAATTAAATAGTTGTTCGTAGTAAAAAGAAAAACAAGGAAAGTTAATTTTATGATCACTGTTTGAATTAATTCTTTTATTAATTTATTCCTCTTCATTATTAATTAATAATATCCCTTCTTAATTATTTATATTATTAAATTTTATTTATTATTAAATCGTATTAATTATTAATTAATTAGTTATTTCTTTATTTATTCTATTTTAATTCAATTAATTTTTATTCTTATTCTATTTATTAATTATTTTTATTATTTATTAATTCTTTTCCATCTTATTTTTTAATACATTTGTTTCTTACTCTTATATTTTATACGTCAGTTTAAATCTAATGAAATATTTGCTTGAATATTTTTCTTTGTGCACTGAAATTCCACTAAATTATCGCAGGAAATAATTTATAATTCCATCTCAATAATGGAAAAAAAAGGATTCTTTTTTCGTAAATTTCAAAAATTTTTAAAAATCTATTTAGTCTTACATTAAGGAGAATAACAATGCTCATTTTTGATTTAAATATAAACTGACATACATTTTAATTTTTGCCAGTCATTGTCATTCGCATATGACAATTAGAAAGTTTTTCAAATCTGTTTATTCAATTTATTTTCAAAAAAACCATTCTTATTACAGGGTGATTTGCACTTTTGATTTTACCATTTTTATTTACTTGTAATGTGAAATATAACAAAGTATTTAAAGTATCAAAATACTCCAATTCAATATGGCGAATCGTCAAAATCTTGACCCTAATTGAATTCGAAAAATGCGTTTTTGAAATTATGCCTGTCTGAATATCGATGAATATGACCACTCAAAACGGTGTTATCTAGAAGGGTGAAATTTGGTATGAGGTCTTTAAAACAAATATGTAGATTACTATCGAATTCTGAACGAAATCCATTCGCAGGAAGTTGCCTGCCCATAGTAAAAGTAAACAGTATAACTGCAAAACATAAAAATAAAATTTGTTGCGCAGATTTAGTACCCAGATATCAGATCTGTATCGAATTTTGAACCGAATTCATCAAATAGTTAACCCGTCTGAAGTCTGTAGTCTTGTCTGTAGGCAAATGCGATATTTCAAAAGCGCAATAACGTAGATAAATAAATTTAGTACACACTACTCAACTAACACGGAAATTACCAAATTTGAATACGTTGGTAGAAAACACAACGATTTATTCAAATGAAATTCTGCACGTAATCTGTTTGCTAAAATTGTAATTTTGTGTTATACTTTGATTTCACTCAATCGAAAATAACGCATCCAAAATTCCTATTTGATTTTCTTTACTATAGTACAAAACTCTCATTGTGTTTGGCGAGTCTGAAAATAAAAATTTGAGCATCATTTCCTTGTCAAAATCTATGATTTTATGAGAGGGGGGGGGATAATCTCTTTATTAGAGAAATGCACGAAATTATCGGGGAGACTGCTAACCTTAATTTTAATAGATTCTCAAAAAGTTATAAATCCATGAATTTGGATATTGGTCTCTTTTATATCAAGTCATTTTAGATAACTTCTTTCAGTATTTTATCTTATATTTCAAACATTAAGCTGATTGTGGCATCATAGTTTAATCTTAGATGTGTTCTTTCTTGAAGGGCAATTGACAAACGTAATATAAATTGTTGAATTGGTTTAAACTTTCGAGTTTAATACGTTAATCATACAAGAAAATTAGAAGAACTGTCTTCATTTCGTAAATATCCAAATAACTTATTTTTGATGCAAGCAACAATCATTGTTTAATCTTCTTAATTTGATATAATTTATTAATAATATTTAATGCTCAATAATTTTCAAACTGAATATTTTTTTAATATTCTTTCATTTAAATGTAAAATAAGTTCAATAAGTGGCAAAACATCAACCCGGTCTTTTTTTTTTTTATCCTCTGTATTTCTCAAAAGGCAGAATGCATAGTTTTGAAAAGAAGATAAGTCAATGCTTCTAATTTAAGTGCCATTAGTTCGACATACATTGATAGAAAATGACAAGAAAATAATAAGAAGTATTAATCATATTTTGTGTTATGTATATGTATAATATAAAATACAAAATATAATTAATAACAATAATATATAATTTTATGTACACTTTGTCACATTTTGCAGCATTTTATGCAATAAACATAGTTCTGCTATCAAAATGTGAAATTTATTTTATCTTTTACTGATTGCTTATTGATTGATATTCGATCAGAGGAGTAAAATGCTTTTACAAAAGACACTTTAAAAAAAAGTTTTGAAGATTTTTTTATGATATTTCACATTTACTATTTAAATGTTGTCAGTTTTAATATCTAAAAGAAAAAATATTATCAGCTTGATCAATCGACATTTTTTTCATATTATGTGTATCAATAAGGTCCCCACAAATCAAATACAAAAAAAAATCCTTCACACTTACGATCATTCCTCCTAATCTCTGGAAAATACTTCCCTCGCCTGCTGGAAGCTGGCTGAACTGGATCAATTCGAATAGCTTCAGCGCACACCAAAACTACCACGACCAGAACGAGCAAACACGTCAATTTCGCCATTTTTCTTGCTAAAAGTGCTGCTAAAAGTTTTATTCTAGCTTCCCTTTATCAATTCTGCTTAGATCAGTGTGGATTGAATGACGCTTTCACTTCACAAAAAATAATTCGCCGAGAGAGCCAATGGTTATCTAAAAGGAAATACGTTGATGCGGCAATCATACATAGCTCTGTTTAGTCTCTGAGAAACTGTTATTGCAAACATCATTGAAATAGGACCGCTATTCAACGTAGCATTAACTTATTGGAATTCCCTAGCACGATTTTCATCGGAAAAGGAGGCAGGGTAGGGGGATATTCGAATAGTTTGCAATACCCACGCAACGTGAGTAA
Source organism: Argiope aurantia (assembly GCA_026543865.1). Taxonomy (NCBI): domain Eukaryota; kingdom Metazoa; phylum Arthropoda; class Arachnida; order Araneae; family Araneidae; genus Argiope; species Argiope aurantia. The sequence goes on from JAPMOR010012923.1 coordinate 82,505, forward strand.
TTCGAATATTTTGGAAACACGTGTGAACAATGAGCGAGGCCAAACGATTTCCGCTGATACACACTCTGGGGGAGGGAGGTAAATATCAACAATAATAACACCTGGTGTTATCAGTGAGTACGAATAAGTATATCATATAAAGTGGCAAAAGGTCTGACGTCAACACAAAGCGAACTTTGATATTGTATTTTAGTATGTTTGAGTTTTTGAATTTTCGTTGGAGTCTTTTTTGAAATGTGCCATGTAATTCAAACAGTTCAAGTGCTGCCAAATTTCTTAGAATAAAATTGAAATTCTCGCATGACATTTTGAAATTTTTTGATCGGAAATCTAAGACTCCTGTACTTAAGCTTGCATGCTTTATGCTCCTTGTCCAAGAATTAATTCTTTAACAAGATTTTTTGAAATTCCACTTTGGAATTCATAATAAACACTTTGATTGAATACTAGGGTTTAGTTTTGTTTAATTAAGTTAACATCCCATTTTAGAGCAATACTAGGGCTATTTTGGAATGAACCTCGTGATTTTGAACTGCTGTCAGATGACGGGGACGACACCTGAACTGGCACCCCTCTCTCCGCCACACTATGTCAGTGGGAGGACGTTTGGTCCGCACAATTTTAACGTGCACCCGGTCCGCTTACACGACGGTTCTTCAATGTAATCGGGTCTCGAACCTGAAACTCTCCGACTTCGAAGTCAAAACCTAACCAACGCGGCCCCTTGAATGTTAGAGAAAAAAGCACATAATGTTTGCCAAATAAATGCATAGTACAACACTACACATCAAGAATTTACAAGAATGCATAATTTAGTAAGAAATTAGATTTATTTACTCAAAGCAACTCATATTAACTCAATAAACTGAAGAACTCGGAATTTATGTATTTAAAGAATGTTATAGAATACATATCCAGAATCTTAAAGAAATGCTTGGAATTTTCTGGAACGTAAATAAAATTTTGAGTTAATTATTTGTTAAATTAATATAATGTGGCTGAGAAATGAAACACAGATTAACAGTTCAATGTTCAACCAGTTGATCCTCAAGAAATTGCTGATGGACGCACAGGAAATTATTGCTGCTTTATGTGGAAATAATTAACAAATGTATGTGGGTTTAAATTTTTATAGATTCGTTATAATGATCCATCTAATGCTCGGAACCTATGCAATTCTAGCAAATAAATGGGATTTGTAGATTCTAAATTTTAATTCTCCAGTAAATTTAACCACTGCAATAAAGTTAATCTTTTATACGAAACTGCAACATTCGGACAACATCACTTTCGAAAACCACCCCAAAATGATTTTTAATCTTATGATAATTCATCTCAAATGAAAAAAAAATATTATTCGCCAAATTGGTAAATAAATCAGTGTGAAAAAAATGCAAAATTTATGAATTATGAAATATTAAAATAATATTAATATTGAGTAGAGTATAATTGGCCAGTTTCATCTTCACATAGATATTACACTATTTATAAATACCAGGCATCTGTTTAAAAATTAATGTATAAACAGAGATGCGAACAGGCAGGAGTCATCTTTATTCTCACTTAAAATAAAGATGATTGTGTGTGTGTGCATGTGTGCATGTGCGTGTGTGAGTATGCGTGTATGTGCGTGTGTGTGTGTGTTGAATCTCAACCGTTTGATCTATAACTCCAAAACATGGCACATACAAATTTTAATAAGTAAGAATATGCATCTCGGATGATTTCCTGAAATTTTAATTAAAATTTTAAACAATTAAAACCTGAGAAATTATGATGGTTCTCCATAATAACTTAGGAGAATAGTATTACACAAAATTAAGTTACACATAGTTTCAAAATTTAAAAAAAAATTAATAATATTTAATAATTGTACAAATTTTTATTGATTTTTAGAAATTTTTAAATTAAAAGATTAAATTAACTCTTATTTCAAACGAAAAAATAGACTTTTCAGCATGTGACTGTATAAAAGGAAATAAGTATGAAAGATGATAAATGTTAAAATAAATGGAAAATATGGACATAAAATGTGAAAATAAAAGTTAGAACAAGTTTTCTAGCTTTTAAAGCTGGCTTTCTAGAAAAAAGTTTCCAATTAAAATATCTCTATTATTAATTCAGTAATTCGGTTTTTTAAAGAAAGATAGAAAATATAATTTAATTTACACAGGATATCCACTCAAATTAGAGTACAACATCTAATCTCTAAATATTTAATAATAGATATGCACTATTTCTAATGAAAAAAAAAATGGTCTAAATAAAATAAATAATTATATTTTATGTAGTTTGAATCAATAAATCTTCTGATGAATTAAGAATTTTAAATTTCCGAACATTTTCTTTGAGTCATTTTAAATAAAATATTCTTGATACATTAATATTTTAAATAAAAAAAAAGTTCCACTTTCTTGTGACTAAAACTGATTCAGTTGTTAAAGTCTGAAAATCACTATTCCATAAAAATAGGGCGATTTTAGACATTTCCATCGACCGTCTTGAAGAAAATGCGCCAATCAACATTTCGAATTTTCCTAAGGCTGATTGGCCTAAAATAATGAAATTGTTGATTACCTTAAAATAATGATTTTCAAAGCTTATTAACTTGGTAAGATTTGATTTCAAAAGACTCAAATGATAGTTTGTCAAGATTTATTTTACTTTGTTTAATTCATAGGATTCAAGGACTGTATAAAATTCAGACTTCACAATTATTTTCAGAAGTACATTTACTGTCTGAAACAAAAGAAAATATTAGTTACATTATTTATATCCTTTTGAAAATAAAACTTATAACTGAATTTGATGATATATCAGAAAAGTTTTTATTGTAGAATTCTTTGAGAAATTGTATAAAGTATGTATGGCCCTATAGAATATTTTTATAGAAATTTTCTATAGTGCACATATGATTTCAATGATCACATATTCGAAATTTTGTATTTATACTTAAAAAAACAAGTTTGTTTTTAAAAAAGTTCTTTTTTTAATTGGAATTTTACCATTTCAGCTGTAGTTTCAAGATTAAATTTTACAATAGGTGATATATAATTAGCGGTATAGATGCATCCAAAGATGTATGCGTTATGTTATCGAAAGATGTATATAGAGATATAGATGTATGCGTATCGAAAATATATTTTTCAAAAATTTTATAGTATTTTCTTTTTGGCCGTTTCATTAATACAATATTGATATATTTTTATTATTTGCAATAACTATTAACTATTAAATCTATTTTAACATAATTTTTTAAAATTAAAATTTGGTTTGCGATTATTGGTTTCAGATAAAATGACATTCACAAACCACTTGAGAATCTTACTCTTGAAATTTCGGACTGATTAGCTTTAAGTCAATCTTTGACTTTTTTTCCCTTTACTTAACAGATTACAGCACCTTAATAACACAAGAAAGTATTTTCTTTGCCATGCGTGAATCAAAATGTTTTTATGAATCATATTTACTTATGTTAAAAGTAAATTTTTAACTGATTAGCTTTAAGTCAATCTTTGACTTTTTTTCCTTTACTTATCAGATTATAGCATTTGAAACTAAGGTTTTTTTTAATCAAATAGATTTTGAAAGAGAAATCCAAAAATATTATTTCATCCTTGAAATAAGAT
>JAPMOR010012923.1:90586-117792 GCA_026543865.1 Argiope aurantia
TGTGTGTGTATGTTGGCGCTCTACAGGCCAGACCGTTTGACCTACAGCTACTACATTTGGCACGTGTATACCTTGGAGGTCGGGAATGTGCACCAGGGGGTTATTTTTCGAATTAGAATTTTATTTATTTAAAATTAGAATTTTATTTATTTAAAAATTAAGCGAAATTTTGGCGTGTTTCTGCTATAACTTCCGAAAATATTACAGTACAAAAAAGATTTTTACATCAAGTTAAAGATCAAAATAAATCTTTTAAATGATACCAATGCTTTAACCTTAAAATTAAATTTCTATTTTTAATGAATTTTTAAATAAATTTTTTAACTATATTTTTCAACAATTTTTTTCGTACAAAATAAAAATAAAATTTAAGCTGCACGAGCAAGTTTCGCATTCATGGGAAAAAATTAGCTTTTTTCAAAGTGTTGCCATCACATTGATTAAAGCTCCAATTAAAAATAAATTAAATCTTTTTGGAAATAAAATCTGCAAAAATATAATTTTCGGCACGTATCTGTAGGAAAAAAAACAGATATGAAATATTATTTTTTCTAAAAAATAAATTCAAGAAAAATTATTTTATGATATTTTACACTCTCTATATTATTAATCCAATAAATCAGTTTTATTTTAAGGCAAGTTTTGTTTAATATGAACAGGATATCCATTCAAATCAGGGCCACACAGCTAATTTGTAAATCTTTAGTTAGACACAGATATTCTAAAATGGTCTAAATGGAAAATGATTATATTTTATGTTTCAATAAATGCTCTAATAAATAAAAAATTTTGGATTTTATATAAAGCTTCTGCTGTGGAAATCACTATTAACAAAATGTTCTTGAAACACTAATATTTTAAATAAAAACAGTTAATTTCCAATCAACTAAATCAATCACTTAAACTGACTGATTTATGAAAATTTGAATATCACTATTCAATAAAAAAAGGATAATTTTAGATTTTCCATCGATTGTTTCACAGAAAATCAGCACACAGATTTCTCAAGATTAATTGGCCTAAGATTATGAAAATGTTTATTTTTTCTAAATTTTTAACATTCAAAATTTCATAAATAAGTCTTAGTTGATCGTGGAAAATAGGAACATTCATTCATTTATTTAAAATTTGGTGTGTCCAGAATATTTCTCAGAATATGATACCTTACTGCATTAAATTTAGACTTCATAATTTTTGTAATATATTTATAGGCCGGAACAAAATATTTTTATTGATTTCATTTCAATCCTTTTGAAAGGAAAACTAAAAACTGAATTTTATGTTGAATCTGAGAAATTTTTGTTGAATTATTCTTTGAGATATTACATAAATTATGAAAAATATTTTGTAGTTCACATAAGACTTAAATGCCGAGCGATTCTGTTTGCAATACTCATATTCAATAATAATAATAATAAATAAATAACAATAAAGATGATAAATAAAATAAAACGCTTGGTTTTATTAAAAAATATATTTATATTAATTGCAATTTCAGTATTTCCACTTTAAATTAAAGTTGGTTTACCGGAAATGACAACAAATTAGGAAAAATATATATTGTAAATTGAACGTAACGATCTAAATAACAGTATAAGTTTGGTATGACTATCAACATTTGAAGATTAAACATATTTTGTTTGAGAAGCTATTAAGAGACAAGTTACTTAAAATATTTAATTGAAAATTGTAGAGAGCTATAATACTGGCGAACCGGCTGGTCACCAAAGGCGGCTAGTATTTCATAAAAAAGACATCAAACGCTCATTTCGGTTTTTCTGATCACGCTTTAGAGCTGTGAGCCAATGATCTTCAACGTCTATCGCGTAACCTTGGAATCTAAATTTCAAATATTTGAATATTTTTTTAATAAAAATCTATAAATTTGTACGAAGGTGTTCATGAATTTAAATATTACTGAAATTCATTGTAACTTCTTTTATTCAATATTAAACAGAAAATGGTTAAACACAGTCAAGGATTATTAATCATATAGTCTTTTACAGGGTGTTATGATTTAATTTAACATTATATTCATTAAGTCTGTCATAATAGTTAAAATATTAAATTTTGAAACAGGCAAAGACATATTTTAAGTTTAAAATATCTTAAATTTGAAAAATAAATTCAAGTAAATGTAGCCCTAAATAAAACACAAAGATTAGACTGAAAATCAGCAATTCTGAAAAGTGAAAAGTTTGAATTTTAAACCATTTTTTAAAATATAGTACTCAGCCATCTATCTTATGTATAAAAAAATAAAGAAAAATTTGAATTTCTGCATTTGCTTTTATTATTCTTGTATCTTAGTTGTATCAAAAATAAAGTCCGTTGGATAAAATCATAAGGCTAATCCCACTATTTACGAGAGTTAATTTGCATGGCTTTTTAACTTTTCCGCTATTTACATACAGATTTAATTATGCTTTAAAGACAATGGGAAAAAATAACCATCTTAGTACGAGGTAAAATTTAGTATTTATAAGCAGTAAAGAAGAAAGCAGGATTTTTTTTTTCTAAAAACATAAATGTTGACACAGCATAGTTGTTTATTCGAGTAGCTGAAAAATCAAACGAAACCAATATTCTTCCAGATAATTTTTTGAAAAATAACGAAACATATTTAGAATGATAGAATATGCAAAGAAGGTTTTCCTGAAATACATCCAAAGAAAGAGTTTGCATCCAGAAAAAAAATACAAAGTTATATAAAGATCAATTATTTATTTATCAAAATCAAATTTTATTTATCATTATCAAATTTTTACCAATCATACCATTTGTTTATTTGCATAACCAATAAACAAGAGAACTCCATCAGAAAAAAACTTACTATACTGTGAATGTAAATTTATTTCAAAATTCTTGGAATAAATAAAACAAGATACTGAAATCTATCCAATAACTTTTATTTATATTAATATTATCTATGGAGTTTTGCGTGTTAAGGTTATTGAAAGCGGTATAAATAAATCTAAATTTTAAACTGTAATTAGATTAATGGAAGCTTAGAAGATGAATGGGAGAAAAAAAAGTTATCTAAAAATATTGTTCATATGGAAAATTAAATATAGTATAATAGTTAAGAATAATTAAATAAAACATTAAAAAATTTATATTGAAGTTCGTTATTTAAATGATTATATTTATCTGTGCACACCCCTTCTAATTTATCTGTGCACACCCCTTCTAAAAATCTGTGCACACCCCTTCTAATTCTTTTTCTTTTTTTAACTTATTTATTTAGCAATTCAGATCTTCACATCTATGGAATTTTGATGTTTTGGTGTAGTTAAAAAATAAAATTCAAAACATTACATAATAGAATTATTATGATTATAAAAAAAGAAACGCCCAATCGATGGTGATTAAAAGAATATGGCTTAACATTCATATCCTCAAGAAGCGAAGTAGATTAGATTAGTCAACAAGTGGTGGCCTTTAGTAAGCTGATCTCTTTTTTTATCAGTTCTGTGATTCACTATTTCTCATGAGCGTAACTGTAACTTTAGCCATACAGCCTTGAGATACGTTTTGATATTCAGTGAATATTTATATGATTGAACTGATTGAGGATGAAAGAAAAATAGCATTTCCTAAAACATTTTTCCGTTCAAAAGCAACATGCTCGCATTTAGATTTTTGAAAAATTATTGCACAGAGAAGAGAAATTGCTTCGCATCTTTCAGTAATATCGTATCAGGACGTATTTATTACTTCGATGATATTTCAAACAATTTTCATCAGTTGAATATACTCATCTTTAATGTTAAGACATTCTTAAGTGGTTGCTGTGAGCTAGAATTTTACTTATATATCAATTAGAGAAATTGGATATGTGAATAGATGTCTGCAGAATACGTCTACTTTTTTACTCTTTCAGCACCAAATTATAATAAATTAATGAAGCGATGAACGATTAATAAAGCGATTGTTACTGGTAGTTTTTCTTGGAGCTTGTATCTTATTCGCATTTAATTGTGAATATGCTAATAAGAGTAAGTTACATTCATTAATTAAAACCTAAATTGACCATAAAGATTCTATTAATAAATTTCATATTTATTATCACTACTTGCTTTAAGAATAATGTCATAATATTTGATAGGATATCTTTAAAATGTGTATACATTTTAAAGAATTATTTCTTAAATAACATAATTAAAGCTTCAAAATAATCAATAGAGTTAAAAATTTTGGCATTTATCGAAAGATTCACGATTCTTCTTGATTGATGGAGTATTTTTTTTCTCATTTTTGCTTTCTTGTACATAAAAGAAAGAAAAAAGTAAGATAATGGCCGAAAAATTTGATTCCGATATTTTGATGAATCACTATCATTCAAACCCTGAGTTCTAAAAACCCATTTTTGGAATTATATAATATGGTGTGAGAAGATATTAAAATAAAAACTGTTTACGATAAGTTGCAAAAGCTGTGATTGATTGTTCGAACTTGTTATAAACTGGAAGCTTTGATAATCGTATAACACTCCACCTCCCCGCATTTATCATGCAACTCAAAAACAAAGTGTACAAGAAATTTACTTAGTCTTATTCACGAATTGTTTTGGCTGCCATCTGTTAATAATTAATGGAACTAATGATTTAAGTAGCTAAATATTGAGCTTGTGCTCATGGTCTTGAATGAATGAAAGGTAATTAATACACATTTAAGCATTATTATTAAACTTCTTTATACTAAATAACGTATTGAAAATTAATAATATGGTAAAAGTAATCTTACATTTTAAAAAATTGTTATGATTATGCAAAAATAACCTACATTAAAAACTTAATATTATATCTTAAGACAAATTGGATTAAGAAAAATATATTTTTGTTTTGCTAGATAGAGCTGCCATCTATTTTTCACAAAGAAAACTATTCGCAAGTCACGAAGTTAGAAAATTCTTTCACAAATGCTTTGAAGAAATAAAGCTTTAAAACAACATCGAACTTTTTTTTAGAAAAAAATAATGATGTCTCATAGTATTATTGATGCGTTTCGAAAGTATTCAATGAAACATTCTTGAATGTCTTTATCAATGTGTTTAAATATTTTACATTCTACTCATAACAATTCATTTGATTCACCGTTAAACACAAGACACTTACTAATCTATTGAATAGAGGCGAGGATAATACTTTTTTTAATTCCCGGCTCTTCTAAGCATTTGATTTTTTTTTAATGTGAAATAATGATTTTTTTTCCTTCTCTTCTCATCATTTAAAACAAAGCAGCTATTCCTATAGTTAGATAGTTAGTCAAAAGCAAATGAGACAAAAAAAATATAGAAATATTGAACTTCATGTTTGTAAGTAGGTGTCATAATCTACTCAATGATTACTTAAATATTTGACAGATCTTTATATATTTGTTACTTCAATAACCTGTTGTGTGAACGGGTTATAATAATATAGAAAAATTCTTTATGAGATTTTTTTTATGTGGCCTATTATTCTACCCGCACACATTTCAAAAGAAATAACTACAACTACCACTAAAAAGTTAAGACTATCCTCAAATAACGTAATTTTCCTCCCTTAATTAGAGCTATTTTAAATTTAATATAAATTTTTAAAAAATACAGAAATAGGATCTGACAGTCCAAACATAATAATTCAATTTCGGTAATATTTACTATTTATATAACTCGGCAATTTTTTTCAAATAACGTTTTAAGATCGTTCCTCGGTATTTTCATTGCAAAGATTTTATATGTAAGAATATTAGAATATTTGTAATATAATTAAACATAGGTAAAATATTTAGTTCAAATATTTTCGAACAGTGACTACAGTTTTACAACCATTCCTATATAAAATAGTATATTACATGTTCCAAAAAAAAGGTGTTTAAAATAACTAACTATAATAAGTAATGATATTTCAAAACACGTAACCACTAATGAGCAAACTGGTTATACTCTGTTGGAATATATGATAAAGCAGCTCATAGTAATAGTGATAATAGATCCTAATAATATTAATGCAGCTGAATTCGGCATTTTTAGAAACATTTTAATTTTCTAATTTTAAATCTGATTTTCTTGACCTGTGCTTCTATGTATACAAAAATCATGAAGTTTTGCAGCCTACCAGACAATGCTTTAGCAAACGAATCAAACCTAAAACGTTATCATGCTATATTGCTTCGGAAATTGAAAGTCTGATCTTAAGCGCACAAGAGCCAAATCTAGCCATGCTGTGGCAAACAAACAATTAATGAGCCATATAATGTTTCAAGTTGAAAGTTCCATTTTTACTTTCGTGTATACGAGGCATAGAGGAAGTACTGTTATAGAAAAAAAATCCGAACTCGAGGTTTTAATGAATCTCCACATTTCAGACCTCCCAAATTCTGAAAAATATATTTTTAAGAAATGTGTGTCCCTCTGTTAGTTTTACTGACTGATAACTTATGATAAATTAAAACTCTTTGAGCTTGACGACTGAAATTTGACAATTGGCATTATTATTAAATTTGTAGATTTCTATAAAATTTCGAAGGGAATCCATTAAGAGGAAGTCTGTCTATCCGGCTGTTGTAGTACAAGTAAATTCGATAACTACAAAACGCAGAACAAGATAGATAACATTTAGTGCACAGGTTAGGTATCTAAAATATAAGTATTTATCAAATTTTGAACCAAATCCGTTCATTCTTTGACCGTTTGTCAATCTATCTTAAGCATATAAAAACACAAATTTAAATCTACGAAATTCTCTATTTTATCTTGTGACTACGACTGTCAAATTTTATTACACTCGGTTTTCAAAACGGGATCACCAAAACATAGTCTCATAGTGTTCGCAATAGTCTCGCAATTCTGTAACAATGTTGAATTCATGCCAAAGATTTTATTTCGTAGCTATCGTTCACCGATTATTTGCAAAGAATTCGAGGCCTTACTTAAGGCTGGCAATTTAATGTGGTGGAAGGAGAAAAAAAATCTTTATAGGAGATTATGCGAGAAGGTTAAGGCGAGACTACTCCAGCTAGTTTCTTTCTGCATTTGGTTTTGAAAATGGGAAATTGTCATGGAAAAAAAACTCGGTCATATCCAAATTTAAGGAGAGAAAAAGTTATTTTTCACTTCCTCATTACACTGTGCACAATGTTAAGCATTTTAAATTTTCTAGAGCTATTCGCTCTGCAGCTATCTCTTATTTAGTGATTCATTTTCTGACTTTTTTTTTATTATTTTCCATATAATTTGAATGATCGAAGAAAATTCAAGGGTATGAAAGTAAATAAATGCGATAAAAAACGAATATGTAAGCTCTTATAATAATTTCAGAGCTGCATTGCGAAAAAGTTGAAATTGCCTTGTCGTATCTTGAAAATATTCCAAAAGTCAAAAGAAGAAAAATACCGCGAGCTAAATTGTTAATACTGCAGATGTATTTTTACACTTATACGCTTTTTTTGCGTTTTTAAATTTTTATAAGCTTTGTCTCTAGTTTCAAATCTAGGATAGCAATGAAATGAATTATCGATTAAATAATGCCGGTTTAAATATATTATTAAAAGCATTGATCCAATTTCATCACAGAGAATATTCAAAATAAATTAATTTAAATAGAGGATATCAATTTTAATTTTGTTGTTTTTAAAGAATGAACTCATATCAGTTCAAAAAATCTAAGATATTTTAACATGATAATATTTATAGATTGAAAATTAGCATGGATATTGAATCTTGCATGATGGTCAGGTACATCGCTGAAATGGTAGTTAGTTGACCAAAGTTGGCGTCTAATTACTTCTTATGTAATAGGAACTCACAAAGAAAGAATTTTTCAAAATTTTAAACACATTTTTTAGGAAGAAATTGTTTAAAATGTTACAAATCTTCGTCGATAACTTCAAAACATATTATTGTACAAAATCCACTTTTGATAAAATTCAAGAATTAAGTCTGTAGTCTTTTTATGACCATTTTTATTAAATAATGTTTATAAATGGTAAATAATGGTCATTTGGTTTTTAAAATAAAAAATAAGATTTATAGAGATATAAATTTTATTTCTGCACAATTTATATCGCTATAAACCTAATTTATTTTAATATATCTTTAAAAGAATTCTAAGTATACTTTACAATGATACTTTCATTGTTTTAGCAGACGCAATTATGCATGCGAAAGTGGATCTAAAACATTTTGACTTGCCTACGTTTCGCTGGAGCAAGAGGTGCGATAAAGTTTTTTTCATAGCATTTATTATAGAGCCACGTATTATTTACGTGTGTTTAAGAGCAATTTTTAAAAAAATAATGCAAAGGCAGACTTATTGCATTATCCTGCTGTAATGTTTTGGATTTAAGACACGAATTTCCTTTTTTTGTTATTGTAAATAAAGTAGGTTTTTCAAAGTTTCTTTTATCAGTTTCAAAATTACATCATAATAGTTTATACAGAAAGAAAATCTTGAACATCTTAGCACAGTCAATAAATCTATTCCAAAAAAATTTGTAACAACAACTTTAATATCAAAACATCTACATAAGACATCGTATTTCAAATACATAACTCATTACAACATGTATTTAAAAAAGAATATATACGTATATAATGGAACCATTAAAATCATACAAATTAAAATAATGCACGAACATTTCTATTATAAGGTGTACAAATAAATGAAAATAAATAATGCAATAATTATTAAGTATTCCTTTAATAATGGCTTTTAATATTTATCTTTTTAGAATTTTTCTTCATATATCAATATTTTAAATAATATTTAAGAACATCTGTAGGAAATAGGTTGTTCATGATAATTCATATTAAATTTCAACAATAAAGAATAATAATATGATGATGAAAAATAAAGCACTTCATGTTTGACTTTTCATATTCATTTCACCTCGCTATGAAACAGATAATGTTTTTTTTTCAGTATCTTTCTTATTTTTATAAGTATAAAGAGAACTTGGATGGTATTTCAACATAATGTTCGCATTATGGACTAATATAAGAAAGATTTAATTTTTGCAACCTCTGTTGTTAAAATTTAAATCTAAAATAATTTTCTACCAGTTTTTTAGTTCGAATTTGTAAATAATTCAAATAAACTATCAACGCAAGAATTAATAATCCTTATTTCTTTCTGTATATTCCTTTATTCGATTAACTTTATTCGGCGCATTAGAATTCCGAAAATTCATTTATTCGATGAAATCATAAAATGCCGATGCGCTCGATATTTTATAGTTCTATCCTGCAAAATTAAAGTACCTCAGTACTAATTCTATCTCAATATAAAAAAAGTCTTCAACTCTCCCCTTTAATAATTTTTTTCTAGCAGTATTTTCATTGAACATTCGAGATGCACAGCTTTTTAACTATTTGCGATATGAAAAGACTGCTTTAGTTGACTGCATAAACCTTTCCTACGATTATTTTGTTTTTATTTATCAACAGCTTCAAGTGCTAAACCTCCAATTTAAGCAACACTTAAAATATTTGATTCTCATTTTGAGCGCCAAGTTCAAGTTATTTTGACCACTTGAACACTAAAAGTAGAATTCAATTTACTTTTTGAACTCCAATTTTTTATTTGTTGATTTTATTAACCACTTGAGTAAAACGGTAAAAACTGACTAAATGCAGATTGCTTTACAGTTTCATAGATAAGAGCAGTAACAACGTAATTATGGTAGTTAATCCATAAAAACAGATTAGTCCATAAAAACAGATCAGAACAGAAAGAAAACATAATATGGCATCTTCAAAACATCCTCAAACATCCAAAACATCTCAAACATCCTCAAGATGTTTATAGGAATTAAAAGACTTTAATTTCCTATAAACATCTTGAAATGGAATAGCCAAATGTTCCTGGCGCAGTATTATACCGAAAGTTTAATAACAATACGGAATTTCTATAGATACAAAATAAATATTTATTGCTACCATTGTAAAACCATTCATAAAAAAATAATTAACTAATAATGATACATGTTTAGTTAAAAATTCGAAAATAGCTTTTAACTTTGGCACATTTCAAGAATTAATTCTTGGTGAACACAAAGTTCAGAATGTTACAAAGATTTGTATCATAATAATAAAATTCTGTGCTACTTTCCTTTGTAAAATAGCTATACACTAAATTCATATTTATGCAATACAAATATTAATTTTATGCTAATGATGGCTGCCATTTCAACGCAAGAAACTGTTATATATATATATATTATATACATACATTTATTCCTGTGTTTAAAAAAATTGATTTTTAGACTAGAATAAAAAGATTTGCGAGTAAGAGTTACAGAGTAATCTGTATAGTTAAAAGCAGGAATATCATTTTCATACACAATAATGATCGCAATATGGCAACTTTTTACTGACTTCCATTAATAATAATATAGAATATTTACAGTTATTTTACCTGCATTCAAGAATCTAATGAAATCAGTTTGTACAAACTAGCTACACGTAAAATGATTGCTGCATCAATTTAATTTTGATTCAATTAAATTATTAATTAAAAGCAATTATTTGTCATTTGAAGCAATTACTTATTTTCCTTCTTAGTTCTCTTATTAGAACTTTCTTTCCGTTTCTTTCTCATTAGTTCTTATGTCTTGTTTGATTTATATAACATCATTTTCTATTAATAATAAAATAATTTCATTCTCATAAAGAAATACAAATATTAAAATCGTTTTCATATAATTCAAATCGTTGTCATAATATAATTCTAATTCTTGTATTAAAATTTTAATTAAATTTGTATTCTTAATTTTTTTCAAATTTATTTAATATCGTTTTCTGATTATTTTAGGATAATTCTTCTACGATAACATTACTAAAATAAATCTAATTTAAAATGTAGTGATTTATTTTAATTTACAAAATATTCCGCTAATTTTACTTAAATTATTTTTCATATTTCATAAATTATTTAGAATGTACGTATACGTTATGCTGGAGATGCGATTTATGCTGAAAAGAACGTAATATTATATAGACTTAAATTGCATATTCTATACTTTTAATAATTCAAGACTATTAAATAAAAACATTTTAAGTCTTCATTTCTTATAACAATAATTTTTCTCTTTTTTTATTATCGAAGTCAATTTAGTTTTTCAAAACATAAAAAAATATCCCTTTAGTGCGTTATAACGAAATATAAGATGTCCGTTGAGAATTTTCTAAACTTTTTCTTCACTTACATATTTCCCACAAGCGGACAATGCAAAATAATTACATTCAATCAGCATTTATAGATCTCGATATATGCATTTACTAATAAAAATTTTGAGGAAAACGAAGGCAAATTCTTTTTTCACTGTTATTATAATTTAATAAAATAAAGAGAGAATTCCAAAAATTATTGACATTTAAATACTTCTCAGTGTGTTAAGTCAGTTATAGTGTTGGTCTTAGGATGATCAAATTACTAAAATAAAAAAAAATAAAAAAAAGCATGTTTTTTTCCATATGCGACAAATCCTGAACAATGAAAAAATGTAGCATAAAAGTATAATTATTATTTAAAAAGGAAAATTGAATTTAATACAATTGTACATGATAAAGCTCGCGAAGGAATCTAAGCTAAACTTAATGGCGTAACCTGGGTCTCAGAACAACAATTATTTTTTCGCACTCCATCCTGTTTAAAGTAAAATTAATATATTACTTTTTATCCTTCATGGGACCTGGACATTAATTCCGTTCAGTCTTTTTTCGCATTTCTGAAAAATTGCTAATCCATACTGTGAAGCAGAAACTGAAGTTAGCCTCATGGATCTGAAAGACACGGCACATATTCAAGGATTAACTGAAAGAAGTGAAACCTTATATTTGCATGGTTAACTTCTGCATGAAAAGATAATTTGTTCGTAATTTCGATGTTTTCACGCATCGATAAACGTTCCATCGATTTTTTTTTCCAGTTAACTTTATGACACTAACCGCACACACACATCAGCTCTTTAACTGGAAAGAATAATTTCTCCGTATCATTTGTGTTGAAATCGAAAGTAACGCATGCATTCCCACAGTGAGTTGAAAACTTTTTTTCAAGGCATTGCATAACTCGGACGCCTTCTGCAGCCATCTGCACTGCCAGTTCGGCCTTTTCACCTTCAGAAATTTCAACATATTCGTCCAACAACAGTTCCCGCTCTAATTGTTCCGCCGTTTCTTCTTCGTCTTGAGCTTTTTGGCTGGATTTGATGCATGACTTGACATTCGTCATTTTGTTGCCAATTCTCAGTTCGAAATCCAGTGTCCTGTGGACTGCGGAATAACATGAGATAGGTCTGAATGCGACGACAGCGCCGATGATGATGACTGGTGGTCCTGTCACTGTAATTTCAACTGTTGCACAATGTTCATCGATCAGGAAGTTGTTCAGACTGCCGTCATATTTGTATTCTGTGGGTAGTTCGATTCTTGAACAGTTACTGACTGATCTGAAACACAAAATATTTATATTTAATATATTAAACTAGGAATTTCCCTCAGAAAATATTTAATTTAAAAATTACTTTTTAAAATATATAATTATGACAAAGTTTTACTTATTGAAGAAGATTGCAAGCATTCTTGAGGGCTATATATTCTGCTTCGATAAACAATATTTCAAGATAGCTAATTCAAAAATAAAAAAGAGAAAAAAACTATTTCTATTTCTAGTTAAAAAAGAGATTTTATTGAAAAAATTATTCTCTAGTAAAATATTCCAATTTGCTTTACTCTAATAGATATTTTTTATTTTCAAATTGATCTATTCTATCACGGTTTTCATTTCTTTTAATTTATTTTATTTTGTTTATTTTATTTTTCTTATTTCATTTATTTATTTGTAATTCTTTGGGAATCAAAGTAATCGTTGTTTGCTTTTTCTAAATTTCAGTAATTACATGTTTAATATTCTCAACAACAAAAATAAGAGCAATACAATACAAGCCTGGAAATTATTAACTAATTATAATAATTAGCCAACAAACTTTAACAATAGAATATTAACCACCAAAATGAAAAGTAAAGAAAGAAGAAAATATCAAAAAATGCAAGAAACAAGAACGTTGATAAAATTAGAAAAACTTATTCAAATTTTTGAGATAATTTCTTTATTATGACAAAATATATTCCAGTTATCACAGAAATGTGTTTTTCTAAATTTATTCATTAATATTTGATTGTTAAAATACTATTGAATATGAAAAAAGTTATTCAAATTTTATTTTATGTAAACATTATTATTTCATAACGATAAGGTTAAAATACATTTTAAAGCACTAAAATTTTCCTTTTCAACATTTATTTCAAACTTACATCATTGATTAGAATTTTTAAAAAGTATGAAATAAAACTTTCAGCTGATTCATTTCTATAGCCGCACATCTTAATATATTAAATTTCAAAAATAATAATAAAACAATTATAAGACTTGTTTCTTCATGAAATAGTTAATAACAATAAAAAGATATCAGTATCTTTTTATGAGCAGAAATAATTTGCAGTTAATTTTAGATTTTTTAAAATTTAATTTAGATTAAAAATTTTAGTTTTACCTTGTTCGAACTATTTCACAAAAACTAGAATGAGTTTTGGATGATCCAGTAACCACTTTCGGCATCGTCAAATTCCACAGAATAGTCAAGCGATCAGAAGTATCCAGAAGTCGAAACTTTTCTAAAACTTTCTCCAGATCGGCCATCTGCATGGACAAAAATCTGACGTGCTGCAAAAAATCTTTGGTTACGAGCCGAACGTTTTCCTCGGAACATTCAAGGTCCAGCTCTTTGCATTGTTCCTTCCCCCAGTGCCAGATTGCTTCTATAATTTCAACTTCAGATTCAATGTCCATTAGGTCCAGCCTCAAAATGTCCTGAATAGTTGTTTTCGAAGCAGTATGGAAAGATTCAGAATTCAGCAGCTTTCTGGCATTTCTAGAAACGTACCCAAGGCACCGAGATTGGAGCTGCTTCATTTCTAGAAATGCTGCTTCTTCATAGATGGAGAAAACGGTTTCAGAATCAAGAATAACGTTTGACAGAAGATAGTTCTCGCAAGCCTTGAAGAGAGGCTTGATTAGGTACTTCTTTGATGCATAAGCAGCTTCGAAGGCCTCATACTCGCTGTCAATCTGTATTTCGCCACAATACAGATATCTAAAAATAGAAAAGAGATAGTTATATCAAACTAAGAAAGTCCCAATAAAAATATTTGATAGCTTGAAAGGTTTCACTCTGATCATCTTCCAAAAGATAGTTTCTAAACCATTAAAGACAGTTACATATTTCCAATTGAAAAAAAAATGCTCTGAATGATGTAAGGAATATTTTATGCTGCTCGAATCAATGCTGTCTAAAAAATTGCACATTTAAAATTTTTATACTGCCTTCTAGAATTATTTGTCATATTTTGTAAAATATTCTTATCATTCTAACTTTTTAAAATAAAAAATGTTCCACTGAATGAATCTAAAACTACGTCATACTATTGTTCCCAGAATATTTTATTAAATGATTCTAAAATAGGATATGGAATCAATATAAAAATCTAACATGTGCATACTTTTCAGAAATACGTTTATCCCCTTGATCGATACTAAATATAACTATTTGCACCATTAAGTGCATTTTTCGAATTAAAATTTTATGCCTAAATTTCGCAGCTTTGAAACTGACCATCAATCCATGATTAGAGTGAACACCCTGCTTGACACTTAAAAATTCCAAGAGAATTAGGACGGCTTAATGGTATTAAAATGAAACGAATCGCTCTTAGTAGCAAGAATAACCATTTTTTTTAATGTTGGAATATTTTATATTAATAATTTTCTATTCTTGAGCCAAAGTCAAATGTTTATAGTTTTTCAGAAAATTCAATTCATTGAAAAACGAATATCAATATATTTTCTTCTATTAATAAATATTAATAATATAGCAAAGAAAATTTGATATTGTTCTTTAAATTTGTTATTTGTATTTTCAAAAATAAGTTTTTGTCACTTACGAAAAACAATTATTCGTTTATCAAACAGGGAACAGTTTGAAGCCTAAACCACAGCAATTTTTAAATAAATTCACCATTTTCTAAACGTTAATTCCATAAGCTGAACGTTATAAATTTTAATGTATAAAATGTTAGAATGTTATTTAATAATTTCATTTCATTTCAAACATTTCAAAGACACTATTCTTACCTGTTCCAATTTTTAAATAAAAAAATCAAACTTGTGTGAGTTTGATGATGTTAATTTTATAGTACATGTTAATATGGAGATGTGAATTAGCTCTTGAAGTCTAGAACCACAAACCATCTTAATCATATAAATTTTTCAACAGAATAAAAATTTTGAAAACCTTTTTTATTTAAAAAAAAATTTTGGTTTAATGATACAATTTTAATTTTGTTTCCTTTAATAAAATTAAAGTTTTTATTGTTTCCTTCCTATTCTCAAGTTCCTATTTCCTTCAAATCTCTGCAAAACGTAGCATTTCGCGCAAGCTTTGTTCTTTGTGATAGTAGTGGTTAGTCTAAATGGAAAGCAGCCTTTCTTTGTATCAAGGCATCCTTTCCCTCCCCCAATCGAAAGAGATGCCATATTCATGCCATAGATGAACGAGACGCCGTATTTAGGCAGTATAGTTTTCACAAATATTAAAACTATTCGGAAGTACTACAAGCATATTTGATTTCTTAAAGCATATATAGCATTTAAACACAAATTATAATGAATATTTAGAATATTTTTTTAAATTTAAGAAATATCGTATAATGCCGTACATAAAAAACATACCGAAGCATAATAGCGAATCCTTCTTTGGTAACATCAGGAACACGTATTTCGTCTTGTTCTTTAATCTTGCCATAAAACATTGCTTTGAAAACTTGACTTCCCAAAGCAAGGATTAATTTATGGCACGGATACCTGTTTGCAGGCTGATCTACTACGAAAACCACATCACTCAAGGATTCATTTTCTAAAAGATTGGCTATTTGAGTTTTAAGTTTTCGTTCTTCCGGAATTTCTGTTGGCTTCTCCATTCTGGAAAACAATACAATGATGCAAGTTAGAAAAATTAAATTAACTTCAAAGAATAAATACAAATTTATTTTAAAAATATTTTCTTATCTACAATATCGTTGGCTAAGTATGTGTTTGCTGCTCTCTTGTAGCTTTTACAAACGCATTAAGAATTTAATTTTTTATGGCATGTTCTAACAAGGTATTACATATCGTTAAAAGCGTAGGAAAAACACTCTTTCAAAAGAGCATTTGTGAAAATTATTATTAAATTCTACTTTAATGAGTCCCTTGAGTTTCTCGTCAATGTGGCAATTCAAATAATAAAGCACATGTAGTTTGCAATTACAGAATATTTCTTTTGTTGTTGTTATTATTATTTAATTTCCAAGATAAATAAAAATTAAAAATAATTAACAGAAGATTAATTATTTAAAATTCAAATTTATTCTATTTCTTTTAAATATTATTTTGAATAATAATAACATTTTAAAGTCATTTTCAAAATTAATTTTGAAATTATTAGTACTTGTTAAGGAATAATTTTTTAATTTATCATTTTTATAAAAAATCGTCTGCTCTCGAGGTTTTGGAAGTTATTTTTCTTTATTTCCAACTTTTTTATTTCTACTGAATTCTTAGTGATTTTTTTACTCTTTTTTATTTTTACCTAATGTTATAGTTCTTTTGATATTTCGGTGTATAGTTACTATATAAATTTTAAGATAAATAAAAATTGAAAATAATTAACAGATAATTAATTATTTAAAAATCAAATGCGAATTAATTTCTTTTAAATATTAGTTTTGATAACAATAATATTTTAGAATCCTTTTCAAAATTAATTTTGAAATTTTTATTACTTGTTAATAAATATATTTTTTTAATTTATCGTTTTGATAAAAAAAAATCGTCTGCTCCCGAGCTTTTTGAAATTTTTTGTCTTTATTTCATATTTTGTAATTTCAACCGAATTCTTAGTGATATTTTACTCTTTATTTTTTTTCGCCTGAATTTACAGTTCTTTTGATATTTTAGTGTGTTATTGATTACTGAAAAATGGAAGAAATGTGAGTAGAGGCTTTTAATTATTTATTTTAAAGAAATTGATGCAGTCAGAGTGAATGTTAGTAACAAACTATAAATGGTTGATGTACTTATAAGTTATTTTTCGTTTCTTAGTTGTCCCTTATTTCAATGGAGAAGCCATGAGATGCTGTTTAGGTTCAAACATTTTGCTCACTTGCGACTTCGCAAACATTCCGAACTCTTAATACTTCGTTACAAGACGATATAGCCGGTTCGAAGAAAACTTTATTTTCAAAATTTAAAGTAGCGAGAACAATCGCTGCTCTAAATGTTCAAAAATCATATTTTAGAAGATAGAGAAATTCCTAACTAATAAACGTTAAAATTTTGAAAACTATATATTTAAATTCTCGAATGAAATTGGAGATATATTAGTCTTCCGTTATGACTATTTCAATGCATTATTATGCATCTGGTAATCATCTTTATTTTTTCGAATAATGATTTGACATTTTTTAATGTATGTAGAATCAAACTAATTGATCAATGGCAAAATTTTGCTTTTGTCAAACAGCACACGCCAATAAAATTTAACTTCAACAAAAACTTTGGGTAAGATTTAAGATTAATATATAGTTTCTAGCTACGCATATCAAAAGCATGCCAATCGTCCAAAAATTCAATAAACATCCATCGCCTTGGAATAGTAATAAAACATTTTTAGAGTAGCAATAATAATTTGTCACGATTATTATTGCGAATAATCGTGACAAATTATACGAGAAACCGCCCAAAAATAATTCACTTTTGGTGATCATGCATTAATCTTAATTTAGCCAAACTTTGTTATTGCTATGATAATATTAGAAGCAAACGCCACTTAATTTACTTATAATCTTGGCTTTTTAATAAGAGTAGAAGTCTTGAAATTTGGTAAAAATTCAATGATCTGATTTTATTATTGAGAGTTATGTAAAATACATGAAAGAAGCAAAAAATTGAAACATCTTTTTAAAAAATAGTTGATCTTGTTTTACTCAAAAACAAGATGCAAAAAAATTGTAAAATTCTGTCTCATCAAAAAGAAGAATTAAAAAGATTATACTAGAAGAATAATTGAAACATACCTCTTTTAAACAACTCAAAGAAGAAAACTGATGTTCGACAAAAAAAAATCTAAATGTTTATATCTTTTAATCCTGAAGAGTGTGTTTCGACATAATAAATATGTGAAATGAAATATCATTCTTGTTTATTAAAGTTTACAATATATTATTTTCCTTTCTAGACAGTTCAATCACCCTAAAAAATTCTTCCATGGGTGGCTTTTACATATGATTGACAATAAGGAGAAAGTTACTACAAATAATTGGTTGATTGGCTAGTAGATACAACTGCTTAAGCCCGCTGGGTTGAAGTGTAGCTCAGACAAATCGATTGTAAAACGTTATTACCAAAAAATAAATTTGTGAAAATATACAGGAACATTGAATTATGGTAAATTATGATTACATGGTGCTTAAATATTAAAGTATTAACAGCATTATTAAATAAATTTACGTATAATTAATTATTTATTTATAAAGAATTATTAATTATATATTTCATTAATTATGTAATATTCTAGACAGATCCTATAAAATAATAATTTTAATGCTAAATTTGTTTCGAAATTATTATTTTTACAGTAAAAATTAAATTCTTTTTCTTTTAGGTAAAGAAATTATTAACTAATAATTTTGGATAATTTTTCAAGAAATTTATATCTTTAGTAATTTTTACCCATTATATGCATATTAAAAAACTAAATTTTTAGAAAATTTTCGTAATTTTTCCCACTAAATAAAAGTTTTTCAGTAGTACATTTATAAATTAATAAATTTTTAATAAAAACCAATTTTTATAAAATTACCAATTTAAAAAATTAACAAAAATAAAAATACATTGAAATGGGAAAATTAAATGACAAATATTCAACAGATGCCGAATAATATGCACAAACTTGTCGCGCAAAATGTCTGCTGGGAAAGATTGCATCATTGTTGCATAGGCGTATTTAAAAATTTTATGACTCTAGGCAATGTGCATTAAGAGACCTTTGTTTTTAAAATCTGGTCAATTTAGTTTCGCATTACAGCAGATTTTTAACATATTAGTGATTTATTTTATTTAATATTTTTTATTTCAATAACTTTGTGAAAATGCACATGCTTTTATCTATGAATAATGACTTCAGACAACCCAGTAGTCTGTATCCACATTTGTACCTGTATCCACCACTGTTTGTGTGTACCTGTATCCACATTTATACACAATATTTATTGAAGCAGACATTCGGTTTTATAAATATTCTAATAATTAAGTAAGCACAATGAAATCTATAGTTGATAAAATGTTAATATTACCTTAATATTTTATGATTTCTAGCATTTATACTCATAACTATCTAGTTTATTTGGAAACTTTATAATTTAACTTTCTAAGTTAAATTACAAAGTTTCTAAGTTAAATTATAAATTATAAAGTTAATATATAATCTACTTTATTTGGAAACTTCTTAGTATGGTCTTTCTTTGACCTGCTTAAGTGCCCTTTTAATCAAGCTGCCTTAGGCTGCTGCCTAATCTACTTAGTAAAAATCCATCACTGCATTGTTGAATGATGTAATGCATGTATTTATTTGTTTCAACACAATATGAAGAAATTTTGACTTTAATCTTATAATTTCATTTCCACAAAATATCGTTTACAAGTTTTTAAAATGAAATTTATGTTATTATATAAATTGCCTTTAAATGCATTTTTATCATACTCGAGGCTACTTAAGTGAGAGCTGTAAAGAATTTCATGCTCTGAAAGAATGCAATTCTCTATAATTGTATGAATTACCTTTAAATACATTTTTATCACACTCAGGGCTACTTAAGTCAGAGCTGTGAAGCATTGCATGTGCCTGAAAGGATGCAATTATTTTAGTTATATGAATTACCTTTAAATATATTTTTATTATATCCAGGGCTACTTAAGTGAGCGTTGTAAAGCATAGCATGCTTGTGAAAGTAATCTAATTGTATGAACTTATGTTGGATCATTTGGATGCAGTGTATAAATCTGTACAGTTATAAAAGAAAAGTAAAAATTAAGAAATAATAATTATGAAATAATAAAATAGTTAATTAATAAAATCTAGTAAAAATAATAAATATTACAATTTTTATAATATATTACTTACTAATCGCCTCTGGCGACTACCTGGTTGGCTGGGAATATTGGTTATCTTTCAGTCAAATTATTTACATATAATTTCATACTCGTGAATCCCATGAACTGTCAGAGGTTAAAGACATGAACTGTCAGAGGTTATTTTAATTGCCTTACTTAAGTTCTGTTTATAATGGCAACCTGTCCCATAAAAAAAGCGCTATTAAGAATCCAAATGTTTAGTTCATCTGTCTCCAGTATCATAACTTCAGCTTTTTTATTCATCGTGTAAATTAATAAGATATTATACGAAATTCTTCTTCTTTAGCTTATAACAAAATAAGAAAAACGCGCGTTTAAATATTTAATGAAACAATGAAAACAGTCTGAACTTCAGGACTACAATATAATCTAAAGCAAAAAAAAAATTAGCCAAAATTTGAGAAATTATTGTACGACTATTAAATTGGTATCATGAGAAAGACTAGTTCTTTGATTTTGGAACAGTATAAAATTCGTTTTCATGAAATAATATTTTCGGAAGTTAATCTCGAAAAAACACTAAATTTTTAATTACAGAAAATTATAATTAAAATTTCACAAAAATTTCTCCAAAGGGTATGTTATTATTTTCCAAGATATATAAGTAATAAATTTGGTAGCTGTAGGTCAAATGGCTTGATCTATAGAGCGCCAAAACACTCACACATCAATCTTCATTATTAGTAGAGATATGAAAATATTTTATTTTTGTTATTTCATCTTCATGCTGGCTTATTCACAATGGTTGTATTATGTGTAACTTTTGTTAAAAGTTACAATGCAATTTTTGAGAAATATTCTTATATTTCGAAAAAAAATCTTATCTTCTTTTTGCTTTAATTTGATTTGAATTTCTCTGGGTGTAACAACATTTCTCATTTATATTTCATGTTTAAATAAATATAATCTCGTCTTTGGTACACAACAAATTCATCGAGGGAGTGACAAACAAGAAAACCGTAAACGTGATGAAAGAATTAATGAGAATCTTTTAGATTATAAAACGAGGATTGTTAAAAGCATCATCTCTCCATGACAAAAAAAAATCAAACTGTCATCGTGAAACATACGCGATTCTAAAAAAAAATCCCAAAGATCAACTACTAATCTCACTCAAAAGTGTACCGACTAACAAAGAAAACGTTCTTCACCAAAATCCAGATGGCCAAGATAAATAACAAAATTTGTCTCCCATTAAAAATAAGGCTTCTTTGCCGGTATTGTTCACACAGCTGCTCTTATCGTACAAAAAGAATTTGTAAAAAAAATATAATTTAGGACCAACTTTTTTGTTTTCTTTTATTTAAGAACGTCTTTCTCCGACTTATCGTGTACTAACTAGTTGTCATGTACATTTTAAAGAAAAGACTTCAGTTTTTTTTTCACTCCAACCAGTGGGAGTAAAAGTGCATTGAACTTTCGTCTTGTTAGCAGAGCCCCACATCAAACTCTTTGCTATCATATTTCAGATAAATCACCGAAGATATGGCGTAAATGGACTTTTCATCACTCGGAAGAGGTTTTGACATTTCAGTGCTAGATCTGGTGAAAAAAACTGCTGTCGGAATCTTTTACTTCAGTCCGCACATGATTGTTTTTAGTAAAATGCATGGTGGCAGTAAATTAATCACTGAATAAGCAGTAGTTACGAAAAAATCAGAATTAATGACAGAAAAAAAATTACTCAGTTTCTTACAATTCCGAAAAGATTTTTTTAGCTATCAATAACGCGAATGGCAACATGAACCTTTAAGTACACTTTAAACATATCACTAATTCAAAAATTATATATTATATAGAATTCCGACTTTGGCGAATGACTTACGAATAATGCCCTCAGCTAAAGCTGAATTTTTTTTAGGTAATTTTTTCGCCTTAAAAGCCATTTGTTTCCATTTATTGCAGTTCATCCACGTTGGTGGACTTTCGAAGAGTTCTTGAATAATTAACTCGATATTGTCATGCTTCACGAAAATCAAATATTAATCATAAGTTTTAAACAGGAATGCAATACCTCTTATCGACTAAGATCAGCATGCTAACGAAACAGGAAAATTCTAGAGTTTAACAGAAAGTTAAACCCTGGACTGGTAACGTCATACATGCCCCCCTTTATTGAAAATATAAGTCAGTTTGATCTGCTCTCAGGTTAATTTATTTTAAAGAAATGGCGTATTTAAAATGTAGGGGGGTTGTAAAGCATTAATAACGACATTTAAATGGAAGCTGAATATACTTCATTGAAATGTTAACTGTTTGCAAAAATAACTAACTTAACTAAAAAAAAATATGTATTTTATTTTTAGATTTTTTTAAAAAAAATATGTTTTTAAAGTAATTTATAATTTGATTCAAAATAGTTTAAAATGTAATATAATAGTTTTACAATGGAAACTTTAAATAGTAATATATTATGATTAATATTTTATTAGTTAGAAAATTCAATATTCCGAGAAACACATACTTATTTAAATGACTGGCAAATCAGCTAGAAGGCTAGTAAATTATGAAAAGTTTTAATAGAATTGTAAAATATTCCTTATCAAATAACTGTCGATTAAAAATTATTGTATGTCTTATTTCTACAAATGAGAGTTTTCTTAAAAATAAGATGCTTACATAAAATTCAAAAATTACTTGTTTTAAAATAAAATTATTTAATCTATTGTATGATTTATTTTTAAAATAAGTAATTTACTTATTTTGTGCTGCTATTGACAACAAGACTATTTATTCAACTTCTGGTTAACATTGAATTTTAATCTATAAGGCATGCGCAGTTTGTTATTTTGTTCGGATTTTCGAGGTATCCCTTTTCTAGCTTAACAGAAAGGTGGTAATATGACATTTTTTTTTCCTCGTTATTTGGTTCATTTGTTTTCAGAACGAGTTTTGAATTGTTTTTCATCCTTGAAAAGACATCTCGATCGGAAGGAGTTCAGGGCCAGAATTTACGCTGTTTCTTCACTGACTTTATGACGGGAAATAAAGGGAATATTTCTCTACTAGCTCATTTACGAGGTTTCAAAAACAATCTTATAAGTATTTCATTAGATATGTGGAATTCACTTAACTAGTTTAACTGTCGGTTAATCCTATTCCTTTGTTCTGGTCTTTAGATGAATGTAGCACAAATTTTTTCTTAAGTATTTCCTGTCTGAAACCTACTTTTGTGTTAAATTTTGCAGATAAACCCGGAGAATATACTTTTAGAATACTGTCATGCCTTCTTCATATAAAAATTATTTTTGTATAAAATGTCATAAAACAAAAGTTTTTTTTCCTAACAACGATTTTTTTATAAAGATATTCGCCTATGTTAAAAACTCATTTTCGATAGAAAATCGCAAATAGTTTTTAACATTATATTCGAATCTTACATTTTCATATTTCCAAAATAGTTTATAGTAATCAGAAATTAAATTAAATGCCTTTTAATAGAAATTAACATCCAAAAATGGAACCAAACATACTATAAATAATCTCAATATTTATTGAGCTTATTTTTCCTTGTTTTAATTTAGATTACTTAAAAATTATTGCTTCTTTTTTCTTTTTCTTTTCTTTTACTATATATAAGATATTATATTGAAAATTTTATTGCATCAGTTTCTTTGTTTCTGACAATGTAGTTCGCAAATTTAGATAATTTAGAATCACTAAAATATCTTGATTTCCTTCTGATGCTGCAATTTATGACAATAAACGCAAGGAAAATATTTAAATGGTATTTATAACAAATATGTGTTGATGAGTGTATCTGCGAGTTAATTAAAGTTCACTTTCAAATAGGATTACATAAGAAATATTGAGAACTTCTAGTGCAAACAATATGATTGATCACAATAAATATTTATAAATGGGAAACGACAAGAAAAAAAATTCTAAAAATTAAAACTTTTAAAAAAATAAAGTATGCTCGAAAAAAAAACCCTTAGAAAATTTCCTTTTTTTATCCCATTGAAAATTAAAAACATAAATTTTAAACTTCCTTTCGTCGAAATGTGAGTTTTTCATAAATTTTCATTTTTTAAACAGGATACTAAAACACTGTTTATAATATCCGAATGGAATTTATCATACATTTTGTTTATAATACTATCTACCTTTAGTACATTTAGTTTACAATTCTATCTACATTTATAATTTGTTACTACTAATACTAATTTGTTTATAATGCTATATATATATATATATATATGTATGTATATATATATGATCTCATACTGCAATCAGCTGACAATCATTGATCTTATAGAGATGCAAGAAATAATTACTACTGTAAAAGGTACCGCGCCAGACCCATATTGAGAAGAACAGCAAATGACATTTAGAGGCTTCATTAAGCGTCTCGATTCAATTGGAAATTGGCGATAAATTTTGTAGCCAATTGTCTATAGCTGCTAAAACAATATCAGTTTTTTGGCACATGAAAATATTTTACGCATAGGACAGAAAAATCGTTGGAAGTATTTGTAATAATATATGACAGTGTATGAAATAATCCCATTTTGTATAATCTTCTATTTTAATGCTAGTCCGCTTTGACGACCAACTTGTTCGTATGGAATATTCATTAAAAATCTAAGTAAGACATTTGGTAAGACATTATCAATCAACTACAAATTACTGGTTGTGCAAATTGATGTTCAGAGATAACAATTTTTCATCTTTATTTTAATATTGGTCGAAGAGGCGTTGAAATGCTTTTATGGAACAGTTTAATTAATTTGAATTTCAGCATGATAGTGAATGCATTGATACAAATTTTATATCAACTAAAGTTTTAAACGTTATTATAATTAGAGGAAAAGTACAGAAATTAAATAGACATCATTAAAAAGATACTTATTTCGATTTTAAGGAATTATTAAAATTATTTTCTAGGATAATATTTTAGAAAGATATTGGTGAAAAACATAAAAACATGATTTCATTTTAATTAGCGTAAAGTTTAAAAAACTTCGGACTTTGAAAATTCAATAATGAATCACCCTCTTGTTTTATTCGTCACTTTGGAACAAGCATTTTTTATATAAAAGGTATACAAATAAACATTCAACTTTACATGTATAAATATTAAAATTTTTATAAACATGCTTTAAAATAACATTCTAGGTATCATACCATTTAATCAACGCAACTTATTTACTAGTCTTTGTCTTCAGTTATTTAAAATTCTCATATATATATATATATCCAATTAAACCCCTATTTAAACATTTTTCTTCGTTTCCAGACATTGTTTAACTCCGAGATATTATCTGATGTCAGATGTATCGAAAAACCAGAGACAAACTCGATTTTAGTCTGGAAATCAAATCGATTCTGATTTTTTTATCTATGAACAAGTAATCTTTTATAAATAAAAAGGTTGGCAAGCTTTATTTTTTTTTTAATCTTCTAAAACATTTTTCCTCCCAACATTAATTACGAAATGAATATGACCTCACTAAATTGCCAGGAAGGCGAAAGAGATGACTTTTTTCCTTCGAGAATTTGTATGTAAGATAAGTAATAGCATTTCGATGTGCACGTGCTAAAAATTTGATGAGAAAACAAGTAATAAATAATTGGTTAGACCTTGCTTTTGGAAGTATCTTTTGATATCAAAAATATTTCATTTCAAGGTGAACCATTTATAATATAACCAATCCAGGTTAGCTGAGACAATCTCTATTCTTAAACATTTTGTCTTATATTTTAAAAATTTCATATAATTCATCGCTAATTATTAGATATTATTAGATTATTATTAGATAAATTAATATTTCTGCTTGAAAACTTTTTTAAAAAATTTATTAAGTGCCCTGGTGAATTTTTTCACAGTTTTTAAAATCCATATAATGCAGTCATCGTAATTTAATGCATAATGGCAGTTAATTCCTTTCAATACTATTTATTTGTCACATATTTATGAACAATCAGGTTTTGGCTTTTCTTTTGTTCTGAATTGCCTTTCTTTACTACCTAAATATCTGAGATATCTATGACAGCAGTTCAGAAAATCAGACCATTTGTGGAGTCATTCTAAATAAATTCGTTGCAATTTCTTTAAAATCATGCAATTTCGATTTTCTGTGACTAACAATATTTTTCAATAATACAGAATTTTTTTTAAATAAAAAAGCATCTGTTTTCAGAGCTATATAGAGTGTCTACTTTAATATTGCTTCAATGCCGAATTTTCCAATCCTAACCTATATTCTTCCAAAAGGAAAAATGTTCTGAATGATATTTTCTAATTTCTAAATGTAAAGTTTAAATTTTATTTCAATCCTCCCTATCCTACATTTGTTTAAATTCTAAATGTAAAGTTTAAATTTTATTTAAATCCTCCCTATCCTACATTTGTCGAATTTCTAAATGTAAAGTTTAAATTTTATTTCAATCCTTCCTATTGTATAAGTCATAATTTGTAAATAATCTTGAATACAGCTTTTCCAAAATGTAATATTATTCACTTCCTTTCTCTCATTTCTGTACGAAAATTGATAGAATAGTGAATCTTTGAGTAACACTATTTCAATTGATTTGAGAGTATTTCAGTAGCCACCCTCTAATGATTCTTTAAGCAAGGAATCTTGTTTTATTTAGGTGTTCGTTAATTGGTCTGAAATAACAAATTTAAAAACTTCATAACTCTGCCAATTCTAGTCATAAAATTAAGTGCCTTTTCTTCATGTAAATGTGCCGAGAATATTTTATTAAATATGTTTAATAAAACTTAAGAAAAAACACAAAAATTAAAACTTTGCAATCTTTAGCATTACATTTATTGATTGGGATAACATAAAATATAATTTGCCACTTTATTTAGACTATTTCTTCGACGAAAGTAAATGAAATTCGCTTTTATTTGAGATAATATTTTATGGGGATAAGTAATCTATATATTGGATATATCACAATGTTTTTAATTTAATGAACTTT
>JAPMOR010012937.1:10706-38655 GCA_026543865.1 Argiope aurantia
ATCGTTATTGTATCAAGAACAGGAGTTTTATTATGTATAATAAGTTTAATCTGTTTTGATCTAAATTAATGCATTGGAATCAAATAAATTAAACTCAAGTATCATTTTTTTTACAATAAACTGTGCCATGATGGATTGTATCTTCATTTTAGTGACAGAAGCCAGTAGAATTATTTGTCATTCAATTCTTGAAGGAATGAATGGATATCCAATGCTTGGATATCTTCATTCCACAAGGATTGGCTACGCATTCTTCCTGAAAAGTGGCAAAAATCTGATTCGATCATTAAACAGTGTTCTTAGTAATGAAAACTTAACGTAATATTAGCAATAATGTTATTTAAAATCGTTTGAGATTCAGAACGCTTTCGACTCATAAGAAAGATCTTTGGCCTTTTATAGTGAGGATATATTCCTAACCGAAAAAGACAAAAATATATTTTGCACAAAATTATCCTTCTATAAATTTAATATAAATTTAAAAAATTAGCTGGTTATCAATGATTAAAGAACAAACAATTAGACAGGAAATAGTTAGTTCATTTTAAAAGGTCTTTTTATCTTGAATGTACTTCTTTATCTTTAACAATATATTAAATTTGATTTGTATGCATTCTCACATTTTCTAGAATATTTTCTAAAAATATCATACGAGCTAAAGATGTCCTAATATTATTACTTTCAACCATTTTTAAATTGGTAGCCAAGTGCTCACCATACCTTTGTTCGTCGTGAAAGTTTGGCAAGTGATATACGCAATTAAAAAATCGCTATTGAGGCTAGATTAATAAAAAAATGCATCGAAAATGTGATCGATAAATGAAAAATAAAATCGCAATGAATAAAATAAGCAAACAAGTAATTATAAATACCAACTAATAACACTCGGAGAGGTACTTGGCTGATAACCATATGCCAGCGATTAATCGCCAACGATCTTATGCTAATAGGCTTTTTCGTAACTAATGTTTGCCTTTCCAAGCAGTTAATACACAAACACTTATCCAAGTGTAAATTAAAAGTGACATTTATACATTCCGAAACAATACAATGGTACGGAGCAGTGTAGTCTACGCTTTGAAATAATCAGTTGTTGTTACTGATGGCACTTTACAAGCCCGTTGACAGTT
Organism: Argiope aurantia; assembly: GCA_026543865.1. Taxonomy (NCBI): domain Eukaryota; kingdom Metazoa; phylum Arthropoda; class Arachnida; order Araneae; family Araneidae; genus Argiope; species Argiope aurantia. The sequence continues at coordinate 11,837 of JAPMOR010012937.1, forward strand.
ATTTGTCAGCGATTTAAGCCGAAGTGAACGTCTCTTATTTTTCCAGAAGAGCCAACTCGGGTCAAGAGTACGACTTAGCTCCTTCACGCATCACATTCGCTTGCACAATCCTTTTTTATAGGGGGGCACATTCATACACCCCACAGATAGAAGACAGAAGAAGAACAACCATGCCCGAACCGGGACGCCCAGACTAAGGAGAAGATGAGCTACCTCTATGGCAGGAAGCAGGCGTAACAATCTAGTCAGAGTAATTACAATAATGATCTGTAGAAATTTTTGCTTCAAAAGTTTTTCACTCTGTTTTACTCTGACATATACTATTTTTCTGAAATAAGGCTTATTTTTTAGTACACAATCCTGGCGGTTTTCCCTCTGGCAACTGTTCATTTGTTGGCACCTTTATCAGCCATTAATATGTCACTATTCGGATGCTCAACGAATGGTTCGTCCTGTCAGGACATTAAACTGCAACTGTTCTATTTTTTGATGAAACTAAAAAGTCAAATTCAGACTGATAAAATCATAATAAATTGAAGAAGAATGACGAGTTCACTCTTGTTTTATTCCCCATGTATTGTTTTATTCCCCATGACAGATCACATGCTCGAGATGCTTTCCGTGCTTTTAGGACATCTTCTTTTGTTGCCATGTAATGCGATTTGTTTTAACTTTACTTCTAACCAAATATTTTCAATAAATATACCATTTATTTTCACTAGCGAGTAATTCGAACATTAATTTATTAACCATACAGTGTCTCACAAAAGTGATGGGACACTTGTGCTTTACAAAAGGAAACTCTAATAAAATAAATTAAAAACCATGCGCAAATTTTTTGTGGATGTTTTTCATACTTAAATTAAGTAACAATTATTACATAACATACATTTTGTCAAAATATTAAAATATTAATTGAATAAAAATACAATTGTTTAGAATGGAGCAAAAAATAGCTCACATAAGTGATGAGACACCATTAGATATGCAATAAAAATCGTCTGAAATAAGCAATAAAAATATTTTTGGTGGTTTTATTTTTACTCAAAAGCAATTGGAATAATTTATAAAATCGTCTGCAATATTTCTCTCCAGTTTGTTTTGGAATTTTTGTGTTTTTTAGCTCTGTGCAGCCATGAATGCTAAACGACAAGAAACTTCGCCTGAAATTCGAAAATTAGTTATTAATTTGCATATTGAACGTGGAAAATCTATTAGAAAAACTGCTGAAACAGTTAACTTGTGTCATTCAATAGTTTTCAATATTAAATGATATAAAAAGAATCATATTATTCAGGATAAAAGAAGACCTGGCCGATCATCAAAGCTATCCAATGGAATAAAGCGAATTATCGTTCGAAATATTAAAAAAAAATCCAAGAAAGAGTGCTCATAAGTTGCTGCTGATTTACAAGCATTATATGGAATAATTGTTAATCCTGAGACTATTAGAAGGGTAATTCGATCTGCTGGATATCACGGTAGAGTAGCCAGGAAAAAATTCTTCGTAAGTGGAAAGAATAGAAAACTCAGACTAGCTTTCGCAAAATCCAACATAAATAAGAATTCTGATTACTGGAATAATGTTATATTTGCTGATGAGAGTAAATTTAATATATTTGGTTCTGACGGTAGAATCTTGGAAACCCAGGAAAGAATTTCGCAAGCAGAACTTGGTGCTAACAGTAAAACATGGTGCAGGAGGAGTTATGGTATGGGGGTGTATGTCGTCCGCTGGTGTTGGTAATCTTGTTTTTATTGACAGCATAATGGATCAGTACAAGTATATTGACATTTTAAAGAAAAATTTGAAATTTTCAGTACGAAAATTGAACCTTCATAACGATTTTAAATTCTACCAGGACAATGACCCCAAGCCCCCTGCTTTGAACGTTAGACTCTGATTGCTGTATAACTGTCCTGAAATAATAAAAACACCACCATAATTTCCAGACTTAAATCTCATAGAGAAAATTTGACAAGAATTGGAATCAAGAATTCGCAAACACAGCATTTCTTCAAAACAACAATTAAAATCGGTGCTTCAAGAAAATTGGGGTAAAATCAATCCAGAAATCACAAAAAAATTAGTAGAATCCATCCCAAGAAGATTAAATCATGTTTTAAAAGTAAAAGGAAATCCAACAAAATATTAAAACCTTTTAAAAAGTAAAATTTTTGGATAAATATTGGATGAAAAAGTAAGTGTCCCATCACTTATGTGAGCCATTTTTTGCTCCGTTCTAAACAATTGTATTTTTATTAAATTAATATTTTAATATTTTTACAAAATGTATGTTATGTAATAATTGTTACTAACTTCAAATATGAAACACACCCAAAAAAATTTTGTACATGTTTATTTATTTATTTTATTAATGTTTCCTTTTGTAAAGCACAAGTGTCCCATCACTTTTGTGAGACACTGTACATCATTATCGTTGAGCAGCATGATTTCACAAAATGAAAAATAAGTTGATTCAAATCGTTCCCTTCGGAAGAATGAAAAATAAAAAAGTAATAAAATAAAATTATTCTTATTCAGTCGCATGAGAGTTGTTAAAATAAAGTTCTTAATTAAAATATAGCATCTGCCGTTTTCTTGCACACAATGGTGTTAGTCATACGCTTAGAATAGTAGGTGGCAGAAATCGTTTGGTAATGCGCATGTGCAGAATTCCTCTCGCTTATTCTTCTCTCGACGAAATGTCGATGTTCCATCTTGTTCTAGACTTATGACCATAGAAGAATAGATTCCAAATTTCAAAAAAAAAAATATGTTTAAAGATTTTATTTTTGTTTAAAAATAAATGCGTGCTTTAACATATTTTTCTCATTGGGAGTTATGATTATATGAACCTGGATTGAATTTTTGTATTTTATAAATAATTTTTACAATTATTTCTTATAATTTGAATAAAAATAATGCTGAAAATTTAAATCCAACATATAACTTGTTAATTGGAACGAACCTCTATTGTAAGTCAAGAAGAATTCGTGCTTCATGTATTTAAGTATTTACATCAATAATTAATATATTTAAATCGGTTTCTTTCATGCTTTTAAGATAATTTACTGTTAGTTTAACAAAAGGTTTCTATTTTAATCCAGCTATTCCTCATTCTTTTAAAAAAAAAGGTTTCTTTTAGAAAATCCTAGGAAGTAAACGAAACTGAAACACTTTTATAAGTTTCTGAAGATTATTTGTCAGGTGCTTCTTTTTAGAACGGGCTATATGAATGAAAGTTTTGACGATAGTGAGGAACATATTTTCGCACATCCTATTATATTACAAAAACAAGAAGTAGCGTTCAGAAATATATAGAATACAAAAAATATTCACCTTACTATATTTTTGGAAATTAATCATTATCTGTAATTATTAAAAATCAAAATATAAAAAGTTTTATTAAAACCATGCTTTAAAAGAAACCCTATTCAGTATTTTTTTAAAAGTATGAAAATGATTTACATAGATAAAAAGTATTGTAGTAAAATATTCATAAAAATTTATTAAAAAGTCTATTCAAATTAGGGTAAAAAATATACAGTAATTTATCTAATATCATAAAAAAGGTTTTTTTTTTCATATGATGTAAGATTTATTTTTGAGTTGTAATATTTTCAAGAAGGAATGAAAGAAAAACGCCAAAATTGCCCTCAATTTTTAATTAGTCACATTTTAATTAAAAGTTCGAAAAGTAGCTCTTAGGTGCACATTCTACTCCTTCAAAATTTGTTTGTACAGAATTTTGTAGCTCTTGTTTCAGTGACCCGTAGCATTCTGAAACACATTCATTCATATAGACATGCACATATTATCAGATATTATTGATAGATATAATGAATTAATAAAGATTAAAGCTTAGGAAATAAATTAAATAAAAATTTCTTCATTTTAATTTCCTATTTATTATTTCCATTTAAGAATTAAAAAAGGGGGAGGCCATTTTCTTCAATGTTTTCGAGGCCTTATTTGAAGCAAAATAATTTTTTTTAAAAAAAACCTATGTAATAAGAAATACAAGTATTTCTAAAATCAATATTATATTTTTATACAAATAAGGTTACAAGCATTTCATGAAAAAGTCGCAGTTTTAAAACAATTTCATAATCAACAGTAAAACAGTTTACGGAAATATTTTAATGGAATTAATTGGAAATGTTGACCAGATTCTGATTACATATTCAGTGCACTATTTATACATCTCAAAGATTTATTCTCGAGTTAAAAATATTTTCTTTTCCGGAAAAAAATATAACATAATGATGTCACTACTTTTAATAGCCCTGAAGTCTTCATAAGTATTTCCAGCTAAATGAGGATAACAAAAAGTCACCAAAAAAAACTTGCATATCTATTATTACGTTAAATTCGGCCATCCAATCTCCAAAAATGATAACAAATTTTATATTGTTACTCTATTAATAGACTTTCTACTTGATGGCATCCACGCAGTTCATCTGTTAAAGAAACCTAACTGTGATTGTAACCTTTCCATTTGCGATGCCAAGTAATTAGGGTATCAATTTCCTGCAACCCATTGTTCTCATTACTGAAGATGAAATGGAAAATATTTGGAGGAAAAGCAAACGGCCCATTGTTGAGAGTAATCGCAGTTCAGTCATCGACGAGCATTCCTGACAGCACTTACCTAAAGGATAAAGAAAAAAGAAAGAGAAGCACTCGTAATCGAGGCCCTCTGTCTGTTGGCGTCTCTTTTTCTTTCTCAATGCTGTCCTCTAACGAGAAAGCAAAACATTTATTTATTGGACCGACTTAATAGATCTCGATAGCGAACAAGTTACTGTCCACTTGTTTTGAAAAAGTATGCAATACTTAATAAATGGCTCCGATTATTCAAATGCAAATTGCTTTTTTTCTCTCGAATTTAATATACTAAGTGTTATTTTTGTTAATGGTTTTAGGCTGGCATATTTTCTGTAAACAGATTGATCCAGCCATATTTCAAATCGCTGTACAAAGCAGACAGATGGACTACCGCTACAAAATTTAGTATAGTATTTAGTAAGGACTCCGTGTAATTACGATTATTCCTTTAATTTCTATTTAGTTATTTATTTATTATTTTTATTTTTCTATTTATTTATTATTTATATTTTTTCTGTTATTCTATTTACTTATTTTTTCATTTATTATTTCTATTTACTTATTTTGTCATTTATTATTTATATTTACTTATTTTTTCATTTATATTTCTATTATTCAATTTACTTATTAATTATTTCTATTATTCTATTTACTTATTTATTTATAATTTCTATATTTTTCTGTTATTTTATTTAGTTACTAGCCGCCTTTGGCGACCAGCCGGTTCGCCAGTATTATCGCTCGCTACAATTTTCAATTAAATATTTTAAGTAACTGATCTCTTAATAGATTCTCAAACAAAACATTTTTCATCTTCAAATTTTGATAGTCATAACAAATTTATACTGTTGTTTAGATCATTTCGTTCAATTTACTATATATATTTTCCTAATTTGTTGTCATTTCCGGTAAAACTTCAACTTTAATTTAAAGTGGAAATGATGAAATTGCAATTAATATAACGATATTTTTTAATAAAACCAAGCGTTTTATTTTATTTATCATCTTTATTGTTATTTATTTATTATTATTATTATTGAATGTGAGTATTGCAAACAGAATCTCTCGATATTTAAGTCTTATATGAACTACAAAATATTTTTCATAATTTATGTAATATCTCAAAGAATAATTCAACAAAAACTTCTCAGATTCAGCATAAAAATCAGTTTTTAGTTTTGCTTTCAAAAGGATTGAAATAAAATCAATAATAATATTTTGTTCCGGCCTATAAATATATTCCAAAAATTATGAAGTCTAAATTTAATGCAGTAAGGTAACATATTCCGAGAAATATTCTGAACACACCAAATTTTAAATAAATGAATGAATGTTTCTATTTTCCACGATCAACTAAGACTTATTTATGAAGTTTTAAATGTTAAAAATTTAGAAAAACTCACCATTTTCATAATCTTAGGCCAATTAATCTTGAGAAACCTGCGCGCTGATTGGCGTATTTTCTTTGAAGCGATCGATGGAAAATCTAAAATTATCCTTTTTTTATTGAATAGTGATATTCAAATTTTCATAAATCAGTCAGTTTAAGTGATTGATTTAGTTGATTGGAAATTAACTCTTTTTATTTAAAATATTAGTGTTTCAAGAAGATTTTGTTATTTGTGATTTTTACAGCAGAAGCTTTATGCAAAATCAAAAATTCGTTATTTATTAGAGCATTTATTGAATCAAGTTCCAAAAAATATAATCATTTTTCATTTAGACCATTTTAGCAGATCTGTGTGTTATTAAAGATTTACAAATTAGCTGTGTGGCCCTGATTTGAATGGATATCCTGTTCATATTAAACAAAACTTGCCTTAAAATAAAACTGATTGATTGGATTAATAATATAGAGAGTGTAAAAGATCATAAAATAATTTTTCTTGAATTTATTTTTTAGAAAAAATAATATTTCTTATTTGTTTCATTTCCTACAGACACGTGCCGAAAATTATATTTTTGCAGATTTCATTTCCAAAAAGATGTAATTAATTTTTAATTGGAGCTTTAATCAATGAATTGCAACACTTTGAAAAAAGCTAATTTTTCCCATGAATGCGAAACGTGCTCGTGCAACTTAAATTTTATTTTTATTTTGTACGAAAAAAATTGTTGAAAAATATAATTAAAATATTTATTTAAAAATTAATTAAAAATAGAAATTTAATTTTAAGGTTAAAACATTGGTATCATTTAAAAGATAAATTTTTGATCTTTAACTTCATGTAAAAATCTTTTTTGTGCGGTAATATTTTCGGAAGTTACAGTAGAAACACGCCAAAATTTCGCTTAATTTTTAAATAAATAAAATTCTAGTTAAAAATTCGAAAAAATAACCCCCAGGTGCACATTTCCGATCTCCAAGGTATACACGTGCCAAATGTGGTAGGTGTAGGTTGAATGGTTTGGCCTGTAGAGCGCCAACACACACACACACATTGAGCTTTATTATAAGTATAGATATAGATATAGATTTATTTATTATTTCTAATTTTTTCTATTATTCTATTTACTTTTATTTATTATTTCTATTTCTTCCATTATTTTCTTTTAACTTATTTATTTATTTATTCTATTTTTTATTATATTAATTACCTATTTATTTGTAATTTCTATTTTTATTTCTATTTGACTATTAATTCTTTAATTTTATAAATTTTTTTCAAAATAATTTGAAATTCAACTATGCTAGTGTTTTTATTGCTGACATGAAAAGCAATCCAGTTTTATTACTTCATTAAACCTTTCGTCTGCATGCTATTGCCAAGATTAAAATTAGGATTTATAAAAATTCTTTTTGTTGGGCTTTAATTTAAAAAAAAACTGATGGTAACAGAACCATATTTATTTAGTAATTATTTTTATTTTTTCTACTTATTTATTATTTCTATTTTTTCTATTATTCTATTATCATGTGTGAACATGATATTATTTTCGTTACGGGATTTTGAATAATTGAAGGCAACAAATAATTAAAGCTCGAAATCGCATAGACAATGAATAAAGCATAAATGGCAATTTTCATCTTCATCTGCTTCACCTGCTTTTACCAGTATTGCATTATTATTATTATGTATGCTTCTTTGAAAGTTTACCTGCTGTAAGTGACATGGGATTTTCATCATAGTAATCCTACAGGACTATAGAGGACCCCCCATGGAGTCATCTACTGCGCATCCGCAGATAGTTTTCGTTATATATCGTAAGCTACATATGCTAGAGATATGGGGTTTTCACTTAGAAGTACCCATGGGGTTGTCTAAACCCACGACAATTTTGGACCCCTTGCGCATGCGCAGTGCGTATTTTGCTTAATATTGGTCAAATCAATGTCGGATCGATACCATAGAGTTCCTATGGATCTCGGGATTTCGATGACGCAAATTTCCGGTCAGACCGGAAGTTGTTATATCTCGAATTTTATGCAACGTAGAGACAAGTGCGATCTGTCTAAACACTCGTCTCGATGAATAGAGTCGAATGACATTTTTACCAAACTCTGGTCTTGATAGGGGCCGAGATCGGGTCTCGAAATTTACAAATTCAAGTTACATTACCTTTGCTAGTATCATTGGATAGTACTCGCTGAAATACACGTAACTATATGAGTTTCACGTTGCTACTCAGAGTGATTCGCGAGTTAGGGACTCTCAAAGTTGTAAAAATTTGAATTTTTGAACAAGGTTTTCGACCTCCGTTTTTCCAAAACTCTCCTTACGACTACTCGATGTCCTCAATCGAACGATACCACATTTACGTCGCCTACGTTATTAGGAGTCGAGAGACGGAAAAAGAACATGATGTTTTAGTTCAGGGGGTGGGTTTGAAGCTCGAAATCGTGTAGGCAACGAATAAATCATAAATAGGGCGTCCTAAGCTCGACGAAGCCTTGCAAAGAAAAAAAGAAAGTAAACGAAAGAGCAAACAGAGGCCGGAACAAAACCTTCAATCAACAAAAACGAATGATGAAAATTTAAAATTAGAAGCTGATCGAATTAAACATGAAAGTAAAATAGCTTTACAGCGGGAACGAAGAAAGCGTAAACTTGTGCAGTATGTTGCAGATTCTGAACTGCAACACTGAATTTCAAACACAAAACATGTCCATTTGGATTCTGGTCACAACTGTCAACATTCAACTCAAAACGTCTCCGCTTTGATTCTGGGTTTCAAATATCGCTTTCCAGCTCAAAGCAATTCATCGAAAAAAAATTTCACACATGATTTGAAATTTGCAATAGTAGATTTCAATTTATTTATTTATTTATTGTTCCTATTTTTTATTTCTATTCGACTACTATTTCTTTAATTTCATTAATTTTCAATATATTTTTAATGCAATTTGTGCCACTGCTTTTTATTGATGTCGTGAAACTCACATTAACTTGACTGCTTTGTCAAATCTGCTGCCTAATTTAAAATTAAGATTTAAAAAATTCTTTTCGTTGAGCTTTAGTTCCAAAACATAACTAAAAGATAAATAAACAAAACATAACAAAATCATTCGAAAAAACGGCGCTCAAATCTCTTTCTTTTAAAAGTACATGGATCTTAAGTTTCTGACGTTAGGATTATTCTAAAATTCTCAACAGCAAAATGACTTTTTTAAAAGTCAGAATGATACGCATGCAAGCGTATTCTTTTAAATTTCATAAAATTTTTGCCAATCCCTAGATTTTCCAAATGAATTTTAGCAAACTGATTTATTTTATTAACTTATATTTTTAACTATTGATATTTAGTTTATATCTAAAGACATCTTTAAATGTACTTGACAAATCATGTTAATATTTTCATATTCTTTCATATATTCAAAAGAAAGATAGGTTGCGGCCATCAAACTTTTCTTAAGTTCACATTTCATTTACCCGAGATTCCAAAATTTTCGAATTCTACGCTTGAAAACATTTCTGATGATCCATTAGCAATCATCTTAATTGCTTTCTCTTCAACTTCAAAACGTTGTGTTTTAACTGGATAAAATCTTCAACTTCAAAGAGGAAAATATGTATAGTCCATCTAAGCTACTTAAAAGAAAAAAGAAGTAACGATCATATTTTTCCTTGTTAAATCCTTATTGGAAACCTGTTAACAAAATCTAACTTCTAATTAGCCTGCAAACATCTTGAAAGTTTTAGAGGCATTTATCCTTGCAATTAAGTTGTATGGAATATATTAGAATAATTTTCAAATCTCGTCATTCCTTTTATTTGACAATAGCTCCAATTTGCGAAAAATATATCGCCATTAGAAGTTCTAAAGGTTAGCATTCCATTTGGTTTAAATCAACTAGTTGATTCTTTACATCGCCAAATGAGGCCAGTTAGCCTAGTATGCAAGAATGTTCTAAAGGTAAATAAAGAGATGAATCGGCTGTAATTGAAAATTAACTGAATTTTTTTAACATTTTTTGGAAGATTTCATTTTTTTTATTTTGAACCTTATATATATAAGTACGAAATTATATTTTTTGATTTGCTAAGAGTTGTAATTACTTCGTTACTTTCAAAATGCTGTACGTTGAAAATTATCTCCAAATTTAAAACTTCATTTCAGAATTCTCTCTAAATTTGCGTAGACGCATTTTTTCCCAAGATGATTGAATGAAAATTTGAAACAGATTTACAATTGCAATCATAAAATCACACACCTAATTTCATGTATTTCATTCACTGCGTTTTTGAGTTATCTTGTTTACATGCTTTCGAAAGTATAGACCGACAGACGATGAACCCTTTCTCGGATTTGGCTCAAAATTTGATAAATGTCTACTTTAAAAAATAGTAAATCTGCGCATCGAATTTCATCCATTTCTTTCTTTTCGTTTTGTAGTCATCTTTGTCACAGATTGACAGGCATAAGGCCAAAAACATGTTGTTCATACTCAGAAACTTCTAACACGTTTTTTTTTTTTTATGACTTCAATGCTTTCTCTCTTTCTTCTTTTCTGTTGAAGTCGGCGACCCTGCCATCATTGCACAATACTTTCCTTATATTTCGCACAGGAGAAAGTAAAAACTATGATGTAAGCGCACACAATATATAGCAAAAAAGCTATAAATAACTACAGCAAAAAGAAAGGCTTTCACAATATTACCTATTTAGTTGCTTTCTTAGGTAATTTTGAAGAGAAGGGGCGATATTCTTCTCTTACAGAAAATCAGGCCAACTCTATTGGAACGCTTAGCAATTAATCACTAAAGCCCGAATTCGTATGCCTATTTCTGTAAAATGATGAGTAAGAGACAGCCAGAGGACTAAACTTATAACTTTTTTTCCTCCGATTAATGTTTTTCATCCATATTATGCCATTATATATATATAAACCTAATTTTGCAGATACATGACCGAAAAGAAGAAATTTTTGAAATTAACTTAATTTTGAAAAAGTTATCTTAAATAAATTAACTTAATTTTGAAAATGATTTTACACTGGGGGCATACTATGTACACGGGATCAACGATGTTAAAATGGAGCCTATTTACATCGGGATTTAAGAGCAAAGTGTCCGAAATATTTCCCTTCAGTGCTTTTATGATGAGATTCTGATGAGGATTTCTTTGCTACATGTCTATTTGGCAGGAAAATCTTTATATCTTTTATCTCTTTTTGAAAAGATGTGCAGGTGTTAGGGAATTTTACTCCTTCGTTCCTGATATAGGAAAAATGGAGTCAGCAGCTTTATTAAGCGCATGTTAGAAATAATTAGATAAAAAACAGTGGCAACTGTATCAGGAAATAAGAGATAATTGTAGAGTGAAGTTAAAATGGACTAAGGACTACTTTAAGATAAAAATTTAAATATATATATATATATATATATAAAGTTAATTTGCAAAACTCATTCGTTTTATTTATCGCCGAATAGTAAGAGTCATATGTAAACAAACCGCTATACAAATGTTTCAAATTAGACATTTTTATAGCTGCGTTTAATTCAATGTTTGGCAAAATAATGGAGCTACGATTTCTCATTGGGAAAACTCTCTGGGGAAGATTCCAGAATTCCATTAAGTGAAAGGAAACAAGATTTAAAAGAAATGAAATGGATTTTTAGTAGAAAGTTTATTCGAGCGCAAAAATAGGCTGAACCATCGCCAGATGAGGAACTGCAATGACTTCCCAATACAAATAAATGACCATATCTTCCAAAGAGATTATCTCACAAAAGTAATGTTTGCATTATCTTTAATGATATCAATACATCTTCTTAATGACATCAATTTCATTTCTGTGAAACTTATTTTCATTTATTTTTAAATTAATATTCAAATCTAACAAAGATTTTAATGTTGTGATTAAATTCAAACTCATTCATCAAGCATTCAGTTTGCTTCTGTCAAACTTAAAACTAGATTTTTTTAAAAAAATTGTTTTCTTTGGATATTACTTAGGTTTGAAATAGGATTTTCGTTTCCGCTTTTTTTTAGTATATACATTTATAATTGGCACCAACAGTAATTTGTATCATATTAATTCAATTAAATTCCTGTTTTTATGTCTTATTAATTAACGATATGAATGTTCTTTAAAAAAAATGAGCTCCATATTAAAAGTTTAACAAAATAAAACGTCTAATAATCTGAGCAAATAAGCAGGTAGCCAAAAGCGTCTAATTTTATATACATGTCCTCAGTTCTATTCAAACCCAAACTACTAAAAATTCCTGTCTTGGCATGAGTAAGATACGAACCAAATCCAAAGCGTGCTTTCTTTGGTCAATTCGGTCAGATATCATTCCAGCTAACATAACCTAACTATTTTTTATGTAATCCCTTCATAAAAAAACTCGAAACAATGTAGCGTACTTCACCATTCTTTATTACAGCGAGTGTCTTTATTTATTAAAGCGTAGTCACGGACACTAAATTTATGCTTGTTGCCATAATGTTTGGCCTGACAGACATTCATCTTATGTATTTTTGAATAAAGAATTACTAAACGTATTTCAAATGAAGCAGGTATTGTCCGCAGTAAATTTGTTTCCTACTCTAAGTGGACATTTATTTAAATGTATCTCGAATTCACCTGAGAATTAATTCACAGTATAATATAAAAAAAAAGTCTCAAAGTCATTTCAAAGTCTAAGCAATATATCTGTCACTTTCTGAGTCTTAAATTAAATAAAAGTGATGTTTATTTTTAAGATGATTCCTTTTTACTTTATATACGAAGCATGATGTTTGGTATGAAAAGGCTGATTATCTAGTAAAAATGGTCATTGAGTCGTATTCATATTGATGGATTGCTGTTGAAGATTTAATCTCTTATTATCAAGAAACCTCGCTTCAAAATAGGCACCAAATATATCAACATAGCAAGTACCAAAAAACTTCTAGTCGATATGACATCTATTCTTTATTTTATCATATGGCTTAAAAATAGAATAAAATATGCAATAACAGCACGTCCAGTTATCGGGATGATCATCACCCCAGCTTTACTGAATAAAATTGGAACTTTGAAATAACCCTGACTGTCAGTCCGGTAATATGTAACAACTGAACATATTTTCGTACACTCGCGCATTGAAGTATTCAACTCAAGGAGCATATCTTTGGAGCAAATTTCTTTTCAATCATCAAGAAATTTCATCTCTTAAAATTCTAATCTAAAAAAAAAAACTGTTTTTAAATAAGCGCTTTCTACAAATTTTTCTTAGTTCATTGAAGTTTACTCAATACTTTTTTTTTCCTGAAGAACGCTAAAGCCAAAATTTATCAAAATCGGAGAAAGACGGAAGATTTGTATTGAAAAATCTACAAACAATTATTCATCTTTATATACTACTGTTCTTTCCTAATTGTGTTGAAAAATTTGATTAAAAAAACAGAATCAACAAAACTAGCCTCGGGAAAATAAATTTTCCTTCCAAGAACAACTTGAATACAAAAAAATAACAAAAGTAAATCATATTAAAAACTTAGCCCACAAATTATGCAAAACAAAAGAGAAACACTCCTTAATTCGTGAAAATTGATAAGAAAAAAATAAATAAAAAATTGCGATATTTATCACTGACACTATTATACATGTATCTTCTAAAACTTCGCACGCTGAGATAAAACATTGCATATTATGATGAAAGGATGTTGTAAAATAAGTTGTATGTAGTTGTGTTGTTAAAATCATTGACATATTTTTAATTTTTCTTTTAATTTTTAAAACATTGACAGTGTTTTTCTTAAAAAAATTGCATCGATTTAAATGTACTTAGATGTCATATAAGTCATTCTCAGATTGAAAAAACAAGGTACCATAAACACCTATACGAACGTCCATTTAAAAAATACACTATATCAAACGCCCATTAAAATATATATATATTATACATCTATCTATTAATACCTTTTCCATCATCGTCGTCTTTGTAGTATTTGAGAATAAGGAATGATGACAAAAGTAATAGTTTGCAGGGCTTATTTTTATCGAAATAATAATTTCATTTAAAAAGATTGCATATAAACAAATATCACTATTAAGAAGAAAAATTTTGAAAAGGAAACTCACCATTATGCAAAATGAGATCCACAGTCCCATTTCGGGCTTCCTCAATGAGATAAGGGGTGGAGGCTCCGTCCTTATACCCTAGGTCGCCGAAAATTAGGACCCGAGGCCGCCACTCGGTGCCTTTACGAAGGGTACGAAAATCGAACACCTTGCTGAACACTCGACCATCACCACACCTATAATCTGAAAAAATAAATAGATAGGTCACTTTTTGAATTATTAATATTGAATCTTAATGATTTTCCATACCTAATTGTGTTTAAAATGTAATGATTAAATTAATTTTTGTGTTTAAAATGCAATAAAATGTAATGATGAATAAATGAATTATGTTTAAAATGTAATAAAATGCAATGACGATTAAATGGATTATGCTTAAAATGTAATGAAGAATAAATGAATTATGTTTAAAATGTAATAAAATATAATTATTATTAAATAAATTTTGCTTAAAATGTAATGATGATTAAATTGATTATGTTTTGTTTAAAATGTATCCAACAATCTCTATAATAAAAATGATTATAGAGATTGCTGAATTTTTCACCGTACATTCAATGGAAGGACTTCCCATAACATTATAACCCTTTAATTCGTTTCTTTCTGCTTTGAAATCAACCTTAAGGGAGTTAACCCGACTAGCGCAAGTAAAAACTATGCAAAAAAAATCTTCTACATGAGAAATGTCCATAATTGTTAAATAGTGCCATATGAAGACTATGGTATACGATTGCCTTATTGCAGAATATTCTTTTCATAAATAAAAAGCGTTAGAACCAAATGTAAAAAAAAACATCTGAAGTTATAAATTACATACAAAGTAAGGTAATTTCAAAATTTCTGTCGGGGTTTCACTCATCATATTTCAAAAAGTGTTATAACTATGCAAATAAGCAACCGTATTTCAAAAAGTATTAAAACTACGAAAATAAACAATACCTCATAAAAAATATTCCTTTTTGAATAATTACAAAAGTTTTATATTTGTCCTTTTTATATCTTTGTGGCAGTTGAATTTATACCGAGACGCCTTTGTTGATGTTTTTCAAGAGAAGCATTGGTACTGCAATTTTTTCAATGTTACTGACACACATTATTTTTAACGAAACCCTAAAAAAAATTGTAAAACTTAAAGACTGGAGGCCTTCAGAGGCGATGAAAAAAAATTAAGTTGTAAGCAATACATCTAGAAATAAAGCGTTTTCTGATACTATAAGTCTCCTCTTTCCTTTTACTGCTTATAGCTCCGGAAATCGTTTGGCTTGCATCTGGTAGTTTATGCAAAAGTTGGAAACAAAAATTTGGCATCTGCTTCTTCTTCCCCTTTCTTTGCCTTCCCCTTTTGATTTACATTGAATAAAGTCATTAATATTTTTAAAATTATATCATTTTAAAATCTTATAATTATTTTGAAAAATGTTCAAAATAATATTAGGATGAGATTTTTATTTTTAGAACATATAGTTGTAGTGATCGATTTCTAGTAAAGTATCGATCAAACAATTTCAGATTTAGGCTCATTGAAAAAGTAATATTTTACACTAAAAAATTTTTTTTGCCGTTTTTTGTTTAGTTTATTTAATTGTGAGTTACAGGGTGTTAAAAATGGAAGTTAACAAAGAGAAAATTCGGTATATTTTAGTGTTTTTTTTTTGATAAAAACAAAAGTATAAGTCAGGTGGTTGAAATTGTGAATGGTTGCTCTTGGTCCTGAACAGCCAATTACGTACAATTTTGGTTTCGTCAATTCGTTCAGGTATATTTATGATATTAAAGATGATGATAAACATGATAAATCGAATTTCCACCAGAGAAACCTTGGCTAAAAGGAATGAAACTGGCCCATTTCTTAAACAGATGGTAACTGGGGATGAGAAATTTGTCACATACGACAACATTGTGAGAAAACGATCGTGGTCAAACACTCAAATGGTGGACAAACCTGAACTAGCGGCTAGAAAGGTTCTACTGTGCATTTAGTGGCATTGGAAAGGAATAATTTATTAAGAGTTTCTTCCATACAGTCAAACTCTAAAATTCGGATCTCTACTGTTAAGAACTGGAACGTTTGAAGATAACGATTGACTAGAAATGGTCAGAATTGGACAACAGGAGAGGTTTTGTGTTCCATCAGGACGCACACGTCTATAGTGACTAGCCAGAAACTCCGTTAACTTGGTTGGAAAGTTTTTGATGCATTCACCATATAGTCCGGACCTGGCACCATGTTTCATGTTTTGCTTGCATTCCAAAACTTTCTTAGTGATAAAATATTGGCATCAAGCGAAGATTATGAAAATCGATTAAAGAATTTTTCGCCATTAGTGATCAAGACTTCTATGAGAGAGGCATTGTGAAGCTATCTTTAAAATGGCAACAAATTATAGAACAAAACGGTGCCTATTTGACCAAACTTTTTAATCTAAAACATGTTAAATAAAGTCTTGAAGCTCACATAAAAATAACGGGTCTCTTTTTCCCCAAACTAATAAATAGTCTAATTAAATTAATTATTAAAATAATGATTTTTCATTTGTTGTTCCTTCATGAAGTCACCGTTCTGGAACACGTCAAAACCTATCGTCATAAGCCACTTCCCTCAGTATTGTTTTAACTTGCCTTGAAAAGCGACTTTCCCGACCAAAACAAAAGACAAAATCGAGCGAGGCCGAATCCCAAATAATTAAATCACTGCCATAGGAAAATCTTTATCATTAGGAAGGCTAGGTCTATTGATAAAAGTTCGGAATAAACAGTGGAATGTTTCATACATTTGCAACTTCAAAAAAAAAACTTTTATTTTCGTGGGAAAATGCACGTAAACACTGCTTTGAGTTCATTTGCGTTCCACATTAAATGTATACAATACCTGACACAGAAATTTTGCCCTTTGTTTTTTTAAACGTGGCAAATTAAAAAAGAAGTGAATGTGTCAGTGAAAATTTCACTTTCCTTTATTATTTAGGTTTTGCTTGGAAGGCTTTTCATTCTGGCTTTTCATTGTTTTTCCCCTTTATTTTTAATTTTTATCTCTAAACCAATGACGAATGCTCTGCATTTTATCCAATCAAAATGAGAATTATTCTTCAAGTTTGAAATTGATTAAAATAATATTTTCTTTAACACAGACATGGTATTTTATATCGCATAATCTGAAATTTAAATTTTTGAAGCGTTTGTACAATTTTAATAGTTATATAGTCCAAACTGTAAGAATTAAATGCAATTATAAAATAAGATTTTAATTTCCTTGTATCATTTATTATTTAATCCAAATTGTTAAATCTGGAATATAATTTTTTACGATTATAATTTGTTAAAATTTCTAAAATCAATAAAAAAAATTTTAATATCAAAAACCCATAATAAAATAAGGTTTTCATTTCCTTTCATCATTTATTATTATTTCATCCAAATTGTTAACCCTGGAATATAATTTTGTTACGAATATAATTTGCTAAATTTTCTGAAATCAATAAAGGCTTTTTAAAGTATAAAAAGTACAGGAAGTGCTTTCGCGTTTGTTTAATAATAGTATTCTAATAATATCCTATTCAAAGAAGAAAAGATGTGTAATTGCTGGTTTATTGTTGACGGTGCGAAGATTAACTATATCAGCTTACTGTTTAATATTTTAAGAGATTTATTATAAAGCATATTTAACCTTATTTTCTATATTTAACACAGAAAGAAACAAAAGATTGTAATAAACATCACTCCATTCAGTTTTATCTTACTTTTTTCAACTAAAATGTTATCTTACTTTTTTCAACTAAAATGTTATTCGCAACTCAGAATCTAACATACAATGCTTCTTTTGATTCTCAGAATTGTTGATGATAGAAAGAATTTCCATTTTCTTGAAGTTTCTTTTTCGAAGAAATAAATCTATAAATAAACTGCGGAGTTGAATATATGAAATACGAACAGCAAGTGTATTTACAATTTTCAGTTAACATTTTCAAAAAATGCTGAGTGCTTTCTTTTGCCATTTTTTCCCCTCTAAACATGTCTATGATATTTTTTGACACACCTCCTTTTTCCAAATTCTTTTTTTATAGCATTTGGGGGGGGGGGGGGGGCAGAGAAATCACTTTTTTTATTTTCAACCGGAATTCCCTTATTCTTCGACACTTCTGAGAACATTTTTATTTTATTCATATTGTTAGCCCTGAGAAATATGAATGATGTCCTGTCAATTTTCTTAAAATTCGAAATTCTTAGAAGTATTGCTGAAACCACAAGACATATGTGTCATACATTCTAAAAAACAAAATCCATATGTTTTAGAATTTTTTTTTCTTGAAACAATTGAAGTTTATTGGTTTTTTTCAAGGTCTAAAATCAATTTTCAACATTTTAGAATATTTAAAAGAAAATTGGAAAACAAAGCGTTTTTGAGATATATTTTGCGTTAATAATCATTTGAAAGGACAACAGTTTTTTAAAATTTTGCAATAAAAGTCTACGATTACTCACAGAAGTTTCCAAGTTTCTCTAATCGTTGACGAAAAGGAAAACTGAACAATATTAAAAGCTTTCAAGAATGACGTTTTAATGAAGATTAACCACACTTTTCATGATAATGAATGCCATTTTCATAACTTCCGCAATGTCTTTTTTATTTTTATTCCTAAATAAAAATTTCAACAGGAAAAAAATAAAAATAATCGTCTTAACTCATTTTTAAATAATGAAGCAGAAACTTTATTTGTTTATCCAGCTTTTTTCCAAAATAAAAAAAATTATTTTCTTTCTCTACTTATCAGAGTAATTTTTCCATTGATAAGATATGTTTTCTTTTTCATTTGCACATGCGCAGACGATAAACTGGCAATAATGTGAATAATAAATGTCTGCCAATGAATCACCATGCAATTGAAGTCAGTCAAGAGGGAAAACGCAATTCTGAATTTTTTTTATAAACTATTACTTTAATTTGTGAAAAGTTAATGTATATTGTAAAGAAAGATATTAATTTATTAACCCTTAATGACCTAGAGTATCAATTTTGATACCAATCTTTTAAACCGAATGTTCACATTACTATTAGTTTTTTTTTATAGGTTGGCCGTACGTATTTTACTATTTTATAATATTCTTTCCAACGAAATTTAAAAAAAAATCAAATGTCATTATTGTTTTATTTTATCTATGACATATTACTTGCGCGGCAAAGTGAACAAGTAAAGACATTTTACTAAAAGTTTTGTTGAATACAAATTTGATATATTTTCTTTTTCTGAAGAATATAAATACTTTTGTGGTAAGTGAATATATTATTTTCGCTATGATATAATTATTTTTTGCGAGTGCATGTTTTACTTGAAGAAACTAGTGCTATTTTTGTGAGTATCAATTTTGATACTTCAGGCATTCCGCCCTACATAAAACCTACCTACTAATTCTTTGGCTATTTTTCCCTTCATCTAGACCCTCAAGCAAACACAGTAATATTAAAAATAAATCACTTTCGTAAATCAGGCTACTAAGGGTTAAATCCTAACATGCATGAATTTTTATAATTATTTGTAACATGAGAGTTTCAAAAATGCAGTATTAAAAAAATTTCCATTTTAATCCTGTTAATGCAAACGAATATTTTAAGGGAACTAACTTGTCTTTTCTCCAAAAATTATTTACAGGAACAAATAATTAATTTTTCCATTTACTCTTTAAACTCAAATGTCTATTTCAGATAATATAAATCCATATCCAAATTAAATTTCATAGAATTATGTTTAGAGAGATAAAAGGCCTCATTTTGAATACATATTCTCTTCGATCTTTATTATGTTATCTAAAATGTTCAATATAAATTTGATACATTACATTACATTAATTACATTTGATTTGATTAAAATATGCAATGTGATAGATACAGCAGTGGAAATAACAAACCTTTGAAATGCTTACAGATAATATTCAAAGGCTTGGTCGTCTGAGGCGATATACGTTTAAAATTTTATTTACATAAGCAGCTGGATCCTTATTCAGTAATAATTGTAAGTTAGTATTTCATTAACTCTATGTTATATATTTTATCTAGTAAAAATGTTCTTTTATTTAATTCACAGATAAAATTATCCTTTTCATCCCTTCGATCTCGTGTTCTATCTAATGCAACAATAAATTATTTTGTATACATGACTTGATCTTAAATTTGTAAGCGACCCTTCAACCTTCATCAACATCATCAATAAATATTTTTTTTAAATTAAAGCAAAGTAGAATAACTAGTCGTGGTATGATAATCCTTTGGTAAAGGTTTGTTTATCTTTTTTTATTTTTAATTCTACAGCAGTAGTAAATGCACATACAAAAAATGTATTTAGTCATCGAATCTCATGATAGCATAAATCCAGTAACTGAAATAATCCAAAATATTCTTGCTGAATATACTTAAGAATATTCTTAACGTTTATTAAAATTAGAAAAAAATATACAGAAATAAAATTAATGTCATTGAAAATCAATTTTTTTATTTAAAATTATTTATTTTTGAAGCAAAGCATAAAAACTTGGATTGGTTTTTTTTAATTGAAAATCTGATTTAAATTAAGAAAAAAATGCCTTTCTTAAAACTATACCTATTACCCAAGAAATAACTACTTATCAATATTGGTATACTAGATGTAACGATCTGCTTTATTTTGCTTTGAATAATTCTTCATCATGTCGAAGTTTATAAATAATATACTATTGTATGAGTATCATTATGCTACAATCCTCTAAATCTAATTACCTTTCCATCTGAAGGTCTATTTGTTGTTTTTTTTCTATAATGATTTCTCAATATATTACTTGGCTGAAACGATTTTTGCACAGTCTTAAGATTTAAAAAAATATCAATAATCGATATCAGTTTTAATTATATTGCATTTTCTCTCAGATATCAGTAATGTTTTAACTCTCAGCTATAATTCCAGCTATGATTAATTTCTCGCAAATTAAAATTTTTAATTTTTTGACACAATGGCTACCATTAATATAATAGAGAAATATCAACATTGCAATACAGTTTTCTGTTTATCAAACAGATATTAATTGAATTAATTTTAAACTAATTTAAATAAAATAAAATAATTTTATGGTCAGATTGCACACAATAAAGAAATGCGTTGAATGGCAATTTTTGTCAAGTTTCAAATTATTTTTAAGATATTTTCAAGTGTTGTTTTATTGCTATACAAAATAAATCGAATATTCTTCGTCGCGTGACAATGGTATCAAAATCTCGAATTTTTGTTCACTGGCGTTTTAAAAAGAGAAGATAAAACATTGTATAATACATTTACTGTCGCAAAAATTCCAGATTTATCTTTTTGAGTTCAATGGATTTGTTTCTCTTGTCCTTGGAAACATAAAAAAAGAAAGAAAAAGAAGCGATCCTACTTTCGTCTCACGATCTAAATTCTTTTTTTAGCGTCACGAATCAGGAAACAACGAAAAAGAATTTTCTTCCTTTCCTGATTTTTTTTTCATCCAGCGGTCATCGACGACGTGATGAGCGATCGTACTTATTCCTTAGAAGAAACAATGGCTAGCCTGAATAATTGGGATGTTCAAGTACGGTACGGTTGAGAATTATGCAACAAGTGGCATAACCAGTCTCAGAAGTGTAAACCGTCTGCTCGGGAAAAAAAATTGATTCGAAGGTAGTTTTATTCGACTTAACTGTAGCTTCCTTATTCGTGACTGTAACTGACACTGTCAATAGTAGAAAGTTGAACTTTCACTGACACTTTATTTGGATTTAGAACATGACAATCGGTTGTTTCGAAAGTGTTGAAATTTCGTTTTCAGAGTAAAACGAACGTGAGAGAGATTTAGCAAGAAAAATAAACATTCTGTTCTTATCAGAAAAGTTACATGAATTCACCATTCTAAAAGAAATAAACATTCTAATTTTCTGAATGGAACAATAGACAAAATAAAATTCAGATGTGCGATTCGAATGAAAAACTAGGAACAGTCCATCATGATTTTTTGAATGCATCCATGTTACTCATGCATTCTGGTAGTTTGTTATATATTCTTGAGAATCCAGTTCAGAAGACGCCAAGTCATTTCCACAGATTCCGAATAAATTTATTTTATTGCTGTTTCAAGAAAAGGAAGACTGTTTCTGGCATCGTTCTTGTTTGCAGTTCTATACGATATAGTGCTCCTGTTCTTTGTATGGAACAATGGTCAAAACCATTTCAGGAATAGTGAAATGATCATTATTTAGTTCTTACATATATGCTTCAGAATAAATTTGTCATTCTAAATGATACTGTTTTTTGAATAAGCAGATATTTCTTTATTCCCGTTATAAATATTTTACTAGTCCATCTTTCAGTGTTCGACGTTGAACTAAATGCAGGAAAAAATGGGGTCATTCTCGTGTTTTCGGTAGTAAAAAGTGCTAGAAATGGTCTTGGACCACCTTCATACACGAAATGTGTTAGAAATCAGATATATGGTGTAAGGTATATGTGTTAGAAGAAACCTTCTCCCTTTCTAATTTTTCCGTTTTTATAAGACTATTTTCGGACATAGAAAAAAATCGACGCTTTCCTTACAATTTCGGACCTCTAGTTTTTAAAATAAAACTCTTTTTCGAAACAATAAAAACAATTTTCATCTGCAAATATTATCAGACCTGGCATTTTCCATTAGAATAAACCCTTTTTTGACTCAAATTATCCATTTTTAACTTAAATAAAATCTGTTGAATGAATAAATTTTGAAGTGAGTAATTCTGTACAGCATAGAAATTGATGCGCTGTATTATTCCAAAAAAATTCTTTATATATTTGATATTTTGTAAATTTTATAGATACCTCAAAATTATATGTGACATATTAAAAAAAGAAATTTCCTAAAGCGATCCATATCATTAGAAAAGGCCTAAAACTGTCAATCATAAAACATTTCGCTGATTTAATGCAGATGGAAGAAGACAATTAAAAATTTTACAAGTAATTTTGACAAGTTAAGAGGAAAACATGTTTATAGTTTAGAAGAAACCGGATAACAAGGATTCAAAAGGTATTATCCGCCTTAGAGAATAATACGGTGCAAAGATATTTTTTTAGAAAATTGGTCATTTTCAAAAAAGTAAACTGGTTGGACCAAAAGGAATTGCTCTCACTTCGCAAAATTAGGGATTGCACTAAAAGAATATTAAAAAATGGTCAGTAAAAAATCATTACTGACTTTATTATGACGAAACTCCCTTAAATTCGTAGATTTCACCCACTCTCCCCTAGATGCTTTTCAGTATGAAATATATATTAAATAGTTCATTTATAATTAACTATTTAAATTATGAATTTACGCTATAGTACTAAGAAAACAAATGATTATTCAAATGAAAGTAGCAAATTTTCAGCAAAAACTGGAAAATCTTCAAAATTTTAACAAATTTTAAGACTTTGGCATGCAACGAGTCTTACTTGAAATTTAAGTAGTCTTGGTTAAATAAAAGAAAATAAGTATTTTATATCAGTATTATATATCAACATCATTATTTTTTATATTAATAATAAAAAAAATATAACTATTTCCAAAAAAATTTCGGTCATTGAAATTTTTAGGTATTTCGCTATATTTCGATTGAGAAAGATATCTAAATGACATTCCTTTAAACAAAAAATTACATTTAATTTTTTAATAGAATTCTACTTGTTTATTTTGTTAAAAAAATTGAATTATTAGCGAAATGTGGCAGAATCATTTGAAGCATTTAACACGTTCTAAGAATGGAAATAAATCATATTTATTTAAAATACCGGATGATTCACAAGTCCGTTAACATTTGAAAATTCAATAATTTATGGTATAATGTAGGTAGAGAGGTAAAAATTGACAAACCTGCTTGACATGAGGTTTTATTAAAACCAAAAAAGGTGCCAAAAACGGGCTATAGATGGCTCTTCAATAAAAAAAAAGCAATAATTAGCCTAATAATCTATTTTTAGCAAATACTGCTCTTTATAACAAATGCTCACTATATCAACCGTCATTCGTCAATAATATCTGTTGCTGAGGAACAATGTTTTGAACAACACAATACAGCATGTATGTAGGTGTGGTGAGACATTGTCGTCGGATGTTGTCTTTTAGCATCCCTGATGAGATCGGACGATCGCGGTAGACGCGATTTCAGGTAACCTCACAACCAACGTCACGCCATGTTGTTTCTGTGATAGTTTCAGGATTTTCAGAAGCCCAAATTCTGCATTTAAGAAAGCTGACAGACCCTCGGAGCGTGGAATGGGCTTCATCGGTCCACAACACATGAGACAAACAATCTTCATCGTTCCCTATTTTTTGAACTTTTTTGTTTCAATAAAATCTCATGTCATTTCAAACATGTGTGTTGAATTTTACCTCTCTATCTACATTATTTGATGAATTATTGAATTTTCAAATGTTAACAGACTTTTAAATCACCCGGTAGCTACTAACTTTTTATAATGGTAATAATAATTTCAATTAAATTTCACAAAATCTATTTTTCTTCCACACAGTGTTATGTCGTCTCATCAAAACAATTCCGATTAAACCCTATGCAAATTAGCGGCATTATAAAAGGGCTTAACGTAATGATTATTGTCATACAAGCATATTTCTGTGCATTAGTTATGCGTCAAAAGAAATTTTTCCTGAAACTCATTCCTATAATCTTTTCAAAGCTATTTTAAAAAATGGAAGCAATTTCAATAAAAATATTTTTGCCTTATTCGATTAAATTTATTGTCTAATAGCCCATCAAATTCTTTATGCAATTAAGCTTATATTAATATTAACTTATATTTATAAATAATCTTTTATTTATTTGAGAACTTTTGAAATCAGCTTATATGATATTTAAGATAATGCCTATCTCAAATCCAATAAAATATTGAATAAATTCAGATAGAATTCTATTGCATTTTGGAAAATAAATAATTATCTTGAATGGGATTATAACAAAGTACCGGGAAGGTTGATCAAAAAGTAAAATTAGGTTTTCAAGAGCTGGTGATTTTTAGATTCAGAAATAAAATAATCATAAAATAAAGTTCTGAAAATTTATCTTTCAACTTTTTTAAACAAGAATCCTAATATATTATATCATCCAAGGAAGCTTTAACTTAGAAACCCAAGAAATATCTTTTCATGAGTCCAAAATACAACTCAGAAAGAGATTAAAAAACTAATAATTAAGGATTGGCGGGAGAAATGGAATGATTCCATCAAGGGGAGAACAACCTATCAACAGTTTAAAAACGTTTCTGTAAACTGAATTGAGGGTGATTCTTATTTCAACAAAGTATACATTAGCTGTAGTATATTTTCTGTATATTAAGGCCGTTTCTTAGACAAAAGTTCGATTTGTCAACGAGGCACCGAAGAAGATTCTATAAATCACGTAATCAAAGCCTATGCACTATGACGAGAACACAGACTCAAAAGGTCAAGAAATTGGATGTCCCTGAACGTCGAAGAACTCATAAAAATTCCAGTCATTAAATCTTCTATTAAAAACATTTTGGCAGAGCTATTTTCTTTAGTTCTAATGTAAAAAGCTAATGCACATTTAATGTATTTTATGCATTTTTATTGTTTCACATTTTACTGTGTAATGATTTTTTGCTATTCTATTTTTTGTACCAGTATGCGTTTTCTGTATAGGGTCCTTTGTTATTTGCAAGTGTCCAGTGTTATCAATATATTATCTCAGATATTAATTTCATTTTAATGGTTATTATGAATAGGATCAGATGTCTGTTTTCTCTGTAGCTGCTTAGCACAGACGGACAGTATATGAAAATGTTCGACATATACCTACTTTTCTCTCTAAAAAATATTTGATTAGTTATATGTTAGTTATCTGAAAAAATGATATGCAGTAAGTGAAAGGTATTTTCTTCAATGGAATAATATAACGAAAGGGTTAAATAGAACCAAGAAAAATAATTCAAAAAAAAAACGAAAAAAGAGAAAATGAAGACAGAAAATTTGGAATAATGTCAATTTCTATGCTATTTTATGAATGGAGTTAATGCATCTCCGATAGAAACGTAGAAACATCATTTTCTATTTCTATAAGTCATTTAATCATGTGGGCTAAGCGGTTTCGAAATAAGATTCAAAATATTCTGTATTTAGCACCTTGAAGCTTTCTTTCCATTCGAATTGAGATTTTGCTTAATGGAAATATATTTGCATAACCAAATTACAGCAATAAACCATGAGAAACAAATTGACATCACCTTTAATTGCTTTAAATCACTGAAGCCACAATGAGAAAAATCAGAAAAATTGCAAAAAAAAAATTTTGAAATAATTGCTGGTAGTGCTGCTGTTGACGTGCAACCATGTGTTCAAGTAAATATTAGTGAGAAAAACTACTACTTGTCAAAGATTATGCTGACTAATATTGTTTCTCAGAAAGATTTAATGAGGGTCCCTCATAACTGTAACTTTTCTTCTGTCATGAAGAAAATTGGGTCAGCCTGATTTTCAAACAAGTGGATTAATTAAATCAGCAGATGCCTTGGTAATTATTTAAATTAACTGAACAGGTATGGTGGAATATTCAGCTGTTACTTTCCGAGTTCTTACTTTGGTATGAAAACATTGACTAATAAAAGAATGAATATGGCATATTTGTGTGTGTGTGTGTGTGTGTGTGTGTGTGTGTGTGTGTGTGTGTGT
>JAPMOR010012937.1:38665-57475 GCA_026543865.1 Argiope aurantia
GTGTGTGTGTGTGTGTGTGTGTGTGTGTGTGTGTGTGTGTGTGTGTGCAATATTTCAGAAGGCGAAAATGTGTATCTCGAAACAATTTTCTTAGCATTTTATTAATTAAAAATTGATCTAAATCCTTTCAACATATTTTTCGAAAATACTACAGAAAAAAAATGATCGTGACATCATCTTAAAATCCAGAAAATTATGTTTTCAGCTGTACCAGTTTTTTACCTTATGACTATTTTATTTTTAATTATTATTAAAACATGTTTTAGGGATATTTTACAATAATACACTTCATTATTCAAGTGAAACTTAAGCTGTCTTTATTGGTGCTGTAAATATTTCCTCCTCATGTTTTTCCCTTGCTGATAATCAAGATATTAAAATGAAGCTTATTTTTCCATGCTAAGTAAATTTAAAAAGTACTAACATAAAAATTGGAAGCTCATTATTTTTTTTTCATTAAAATTAATATTTTATAACATTTATGACATATTTTGAGTCTCTATTATTTTAAAATGAACCTTAGAAATTTTGAAAAAATGACGAGAATGACAATTGAGCTAGTACCCCACACTTCACATTTTTTAGATGCTTGAGTATAAGAACACTTTACTGCAACAGATCACACTACAAGCACTGTAGACCAATCTCCTAACAGTAAGAGGATAGAATCTCGAATACAAGATTGTCGGCAGACAAAGGAGTCTTTTTTTTAACATCAAAAAATGGTTGTTAAAAATTACATAATACAAAAATACAAAAATCAACTTTTCTTTGAATTAGATTGATCACCATAAAATACAGCATATATAATAATAATTTTTTATCAGGATGTATTGGGTAAGAAGTTTGCAATAAAAATGAAATCCAAGATGCTATGATGGGAAAAAAATACTCACGGTATTGTGTATCCACGAGAAGGTCTGTAAGCTTCACTCTGTGGACGTACTGGTGGGTGCCTCTGTTGTTAAGCAACTGCCAAGTACCATTGGCCGAGTTGTCCAGGGCGTCAGGGGATAGGCCGTACTGCACCATACTGACATCTGTTTGCCGGAAGGTGCTCCACATCACCGTCATCTCATCAAGACGCTCTGCACAAAAAAAAACATATTTTTATACAGTCTGTACCAAATAGCTTGCTATAGGGTGGTAGCAGAATGAACAGTTTTTAGATAGAAACGTATGAAAGTGAATTATAAAATACAAGTTCAAAAAATAGATATAAAAGAAAACATATATTGTTTATTTATGGCATCAGTAACAAATGCTTTTATCATAGTATATTGGTAAATATTACTATACAGCATATAGTAAAGGATATCCTCTGAAGTTGGCATCGAGGATAATGAGACTGAAGATACCCTGGCTAAAGCGGGAGCAGGTGAGGCCTCTGTGCCTACTGAAACTCTCACCTGCATGGAAATTTTCTCGAGAACTAAAAGCCAAAATAAAACCACTTGGCCTGTCCCACCAATACATCACTGGTATAAGAGTAGTCACCCAGAAGGTTCTCTGACTCTTGATTGTAGTAGACAAGATCAGATTACTCTTACTCGCTTTATCAGTAGGCATCTTAGAACTATAAAATTTTCTAAGGGCTCCAAGCGCTTTGAAGTCTGCCCCAAGTGTTTCACCGAAGAGGCTTCACCTGATCACATTCCTATTTGTTTGGGCCTCTCCCGGCAGGATCTTATTGGCAATCCATTGTTAGTATTGGACTTCTTTAAGGTGCACAATTTCATACACTTGATATAGCTCTGATATTCTTGAGGATGTACAACAATAACATTATAGAATATTTTCCAATAATTACTCTAATAATAACGATACTAATTTGTAATATCCGATAGAATAATAAGTATTTAGTTTCAAATATGCCGGATGTTTCTGACATGCGTGCAGATGATATTGGGCAGTATTAAAGTGACAAAATCCTCAATACAATCAGCTGAAATATCATAAATAAGGGCTTCCAGATGTTCCCTTTAAAAGTAAGATCAAGAACGAATTGATTTGCCAAGGCAAGTCCAATGGTGGCCAAACATTGCAGTTAGGTAATTAAATTTCCAAATCGAATGAATGTTTTAATAGTTATCTTTTTACTAAGACCATTCATAAACCTTGAAGTAACTATTGTAAGATTTGAGCAGATGCAGTAATAATAACGCTATTCGGAAACAATAGATATTTCCTTTCATTTATTTCTTTTATTTGTGCCTCAATGTATCATTTGAAATGTATATTTCTTCGCGAATTAATATTTATACTATTATATTTAAAACTTAATATCGCTTAGAATATATATATAAAAATGATCATAATATTTATCTATTTAATTATAAAAACTGATCAATGGAGATAAAGAATATGAAGGAAAAAAGAAATTAATAAACAAATTTAAAAAAGCTGAATTCGGAAATTGAAAAGCAGCATGCATATAAATTTATTATATTTCGGAAAATCATTTGTTTTGCCGTTTAAATTGAACAATCATTATCTGACATAAACTATATTAGGACATAAAAGCAAAGGATGCTTTATTTTTTTATGGCTAATCAAAGGATATCGGAGTGAAAATATGCAAATTCTTTAGGAGATCGGAAACTGAAATTAATTATGCTTGTGAAAGAAATATGTTCATTTGCTGTATTATAAAATAAGATATACGTTAAGGTACATTTTGTGAGATAATCTTTCAGTATGGTATAAAATATTGCACAGATATTTAAGTTATTACTTCTTTTATGCAAGAAACTCAATGATTTCAATTCTATAAATGTTCATTATAGATTTATGAGATCAAATTGGTTGTCAGTTCAAAAAATTGCATTAGGATACAAATAAATTTTACAAGATTGCTTGTCAAGAAGTATAGGACAAAATCATTTGAAAATATCATTTAAAAATGACCATCGCCGTCACTTCAAAAGTGCTAAAAGAGGTTTTTAATATCCTCAGCTCTTTCACTTACTAAAAAACTAAATCGAAATAGCCAGCAATTTAATAATTATATTTTCGTTGTGTGTAACTTCTATTTTCAGCTTAAGTCTTACGTATTTAAGAGTTTTATTCTATTTAAATATAGAAATTTTAAAAGAATTATTTTTTTTTATATAAAGATATTTTAAAAGTGGAATTAATATGTTTTTTCTATATATAAAAAAATGGGCAAAAATTGCGTTGAATTTCTACGAGCTTTACATCTTACAAGCTTTCTTGTTATTGCGTTAACTAGAGATTAGGAAAAAGAGAGAAGATTTTTTCAAATATATCTTAATAATATTTACAAAAAACAAAATAGATATTTTGATTTCTTTTCTTTAAAATTAAAAAAAAAATGCTTAAAATTAATCTTATAAATCTTAAGTTTGCACTTAAGTTCTTGATTAATCCAAACAGATGTTCTTTAACAGTTTATATTTTATTAACACACATTTTTAAAAGCTACTTCTGTAATGAAATCTCTTAGGTGGTATATTTTATTTATTTAAATTTTGTGGTATGTTTTAATTCAAATATTCGATGAACTCAGTAATTATTCCAAATCCATGGACTCTAGTCTAATGAATCTTTTAACTCTAATTCTTTCAGCAAGCTTAAAGCGATGCCAGAACTTTAAAAATAAATTTAGACAAATTATTTTTTTCGATGAAAAATGCATGCAACTCAAAATTACTTATTGTAACCAATAATATGATTTTATTGACTATTTATTTGTAAACAAAATAGAAAAATTTTATTTCCTAGTAATTCATACTAAAAAAAGGCACATGTTATGAGAAAATATTTCATCTTTATTTCCGTTTTATTTTATTACTGACACAATTACAAATAAATATATTCCTAAAATGAAAAATATCCGAAATCGTTAGCATATACAATTTTTAACGCTAGTTCACTTCGGGTAAAAAAAAATGAAATTTAAAAATTTCTGCTCTAAATAAATAAATAACACTTCATATCATTACTTCCTACTTAAAGTGACAGAATGTATGCAAAAAACGGCAAAGCGTGAATTGCAATGAAGACTAACCAAAAGGTGAATCAGTGCGAAGCGGAAGAGAAAGTCTTTAGGCAACGGACCGTGAAAAAGAAGAACCTTACGAATTCGAATGAATGCCGATTAGCAGAGAAGTGAAAACGAGAGGAACTGCGCTCCCGCGGTTCCCACACGGCGTTCTATGATGGAAAATGGAACGATTCTCAACTGGGGAGGCCGATCCCCGGGATATTAATTCTACAGGAAATTCTAATGAGGAAAAAAGAAAATTTCACCTCCGTGGGTGTGCTGAAGCTATTTTAAAACACTATGAAAAGATATATTGTTTCCTAAATCTGTTCAATCGCAGCTCTAAAAGTTCTGTTTGACTAGTTTGTTCTTTTATAGGAATTCTTTTTATATATGTTTGTTTTGTTTATAGGAATTCTTTTTATATATATTTGGACTTGCTGTTATCTAATGTTATATTAATTGCGTCATTTTATTCTCCCATTCGATGCCAGTATGAAGTCATATCCTCATCCTTGTAAAAGGTTTTTCATTTTATTTCATTCAGTTTCAGTTTCAAAGCAAATGGTATCATGGATAATTATTCCGTTGAATATTTTTAACTTTCTTTCTCCCACTAACGTGAGATTCAATCAGATTTTCAATTAAAGATCTTTCAAAAGATTTTTTGACTCCAAACGATTTTTCATAACATAGCACTAGTAATAATAAAATGAATTTTTAAACATGAAGAAAAATTCCGCGTATAAAGGGAAAATAAATCTCTGGTTGACCGTTTGCAGATTAAACTAAAATTAGAACAAAATTTAATGTATACTAGTAAATAAATTATTCAGTACTATCTATTATTACGTTATTTTTTTTATTTCAGTGTGATTTTCTAATTATGTATATGTTTGTTTACACGAGAAATTCTTGATTTCTACACTTAAGTTGCTATTTCATAATGATATTTTTGTATTGTTATTTTATCACATCTTCTTCAATACAGAATTTTTAAAATGATAGTATAAAACATATCCTCATGCTTCAAAAACAATACTTTTTCCCCTATTTCAAAAACGATTACATCACAAAATATTCCATTTCTCAATTCACTTTTTTTTCCTCGCTCAAATGAGAAATTCTAAAGGACTATCAGCAAACGATTTTTTATCTCTATTGTAAATTTTGCAGTATTTATAAATAGCTATTTTTAACCAAACAAGGGAAATAAAGTTGAAAAAAATTATAAATTTTTTTCACATTTATAAAATAAAAATATTAATAAAAAAATTCCGGCAGTATATTAGTTCTATTTCATTGCATTATTTGGTGACATATAATGTCACCTTCAACATTTAATAAATATAAAAATCGAAAATAATATTTTAATTTTTAAAGCAGAGATACTTTTAAAAATGTATTCCTTATTTTAAAGTCATTATAAAAATCATAACATCCAGAATGCTTTTTTTTCAATGAAAAGAACTCACAAAAGTGTTCTTTGATCAAATGCACAACGAGAAATTTTTAATTCGATTACATTAATAAAAAAGACTATAATATCCAAGCATTTTTTCTCAAGAAATTTCTACATAAATTGCGTAATATAATCTACATTAAATACGTTATACTAATTATATAAATTTATATATTTTGAGATAATTTTCATCTACTAATGAGATACTGATAATAATTCAATTTCTCACCTCACAAAGCAAGAACTTTAATATTCAAGAACAGATGAAAAATTTTTAATAATTATTTATATTTAGTTCCTCTCCTCTTGCAGATTTTTTTTCGAAATAATGTGACAAATTAATACTCAGATTACAAAAACAAATTATCATATTATTTAAATAAAAAAAATATTTCCCTTTGGTGTTATTGTACATCTATAAATAATTTTTAATTGTATATAATTTTTCTTTTGACGAAAAAACTTTTTTCTCAAAATATTTTTGAAGCTTTTGAGAATTGTTTTAAATAATAAACGTAATAAAAATATTTGATTGATTACATGTTTAGTAAGGAAAAGAGCTGTAGAGGTTATTTCTTTTTAGATACATGTTTCGTATTTCTATTGAGAATAAACATTCTGATATCATTGTGGAAGTCGAATTAATTTCATAATAGGCATAAATGTTTATAATTTCAAATTTTCATCGTTGTTTTTATTTCATACCAGCCGCCTTTGGCGACCAGCCGGTTCGCCAGTATTACCGCTCGCTACAATTTTCAATTAAATATTTTAAGTAACTGGTCTCTTAATAGATTCTCAAACAAAACATTTTTAATCTTCACATTTTGATAGTCATACCAAACTTATACTGTTGTTTAGATCGTTTCGTTCAATTTTACTATATATATTTTGTTAATTTGTTGTCATTTCAAGTTTAATTTAAAATGGAAATGATGAAATTGCAATTAATATAAAGATATTTTTTTAATAAAACCAAGCGTTTTATTTTATTTATCATCTTTATTGTTATTTATTAATTATTATTATTATTGAATATGAGTATTGCAAACAGAATCGCTCGGTATTTAAGTCTTATGTGAACTACAAAATATTTTTCATAATTTATGTAATATCTAAAACAATAATTCAACAAAAATTTCTCAGATTCAGCATAAAATTCAGTTTTTAGTTTTGCTTTCAAAAGGATTGAAATGAAATCAATAATAATATTTTGTTCCGGCCTATAAATATATTCCAAAAATTATGTCTAAATTTAATACAGTAAGGTAACATATTCCGAGAAATATTCTGAACACACCAAATTTTAAATAAATGAATGAATTTTTCTATTTTCCACGATCAACTAAGACTTATTTATGAAGTTTTGAATGTTAAAAATTTAGAAAAACTCAACATTTTCATAATCTTAGGCCAATTAATCTTGAGAAACCTGCGCATTGATTGGCGTATTTTCTTTGAAACGATCGATGGAAAATCTAAAATTATCCTTTTTTTATTTAATAGTGATATTCAAATTTTCATAAATCAGTCAATTTAAGTGATTGATTTAGTTGATTGGAAATTAACTCTTTTTATTTAAAATATTAGTGTTTCAAGAACATTTTGTCATTCGTGATTTCGCAGAAGCTTTATGTAAAATCAAAAATTCGTTATTTAGTAGAACATTTATTGAATCAAGTTACATAAAATGTAATCATTTTCCATTTAGACCATTTTAGCAGATCTGTGTCTTACTAAAGGTTTACAAATTAGCTGTGTGGCCCTGATTTGAATGGATATCCTGTTCATATTAAACAAAACTTGCCTTAAAATAAAACTGATTGATTGGATTAATAATATAGAGAGTGTAAAAGATCATAAAATAATTTTTCTTGAATTTATTTTTTAGAAAAAATAATATTTCTTATTTGTTCCATTTCCTACAGACACGTACCGAAAATTATATTTTTGCAGATTTCATTTCCAAAAAGATTTAATTTATTTTTAATAGGAGCTTTAATAAATGTGATGGCAACACTGAAAAAAGGTAATTTTTTCCCATGAATGCGAAACGTGCTCGTGCAGCTTAAATTTTATTTTTATTTTGTACGAAAAAAATTGTTGAAAAATATAGTTAAAATATTTATTTAAAAATTAATTAAAAATAGAAATTTAATTTTAAGGTTAAAACATTGGTATCATTTAAAAGATAAATTTTTTATCTTTAACTTGATGTAAAAATCTATTTTGTGCGGTAATATTTTCGGAAGTTATAGCAGAAACACGCCAAAATTTCGCTTAATTTTTAAATAAATAAAATTCTAATTCAAAATTCAAAAAAATAACCCCAGGTGCACATTCCCGACCTCCAAGGTATACACCTGCCAAATTTAGTAGCTGTAGGTCAAACTGTCTGGCCTGTAGAGCGCCAACACACACACACATTGAGCTTTATTATAAGTATAGATTATAAAGCATTGATATTTGTAGTTTTCTTTCCTTATTATTATTTTTAATATTGTTTACCACTCTGAACTCAGTATAGAGTATTCTAATAATATACGCCCGAGTATATGCTATTCTCTGTTAACTTATATTCCAATTTCTTTAATTTTTATATATGAAATCAAAATGAAATTCATATGCAAGACCATAACACCGTTTTCCACAAAACTGTCTAGAGTAACTGAGTTTACTATAACTAGAGTATCAATCTAATAATATTTTGTTATAAAACGCACATAATGATATGAATTTGATTGTCAAGCATCATTTAAAAGTATGCATTTCACAAAAAAAAATTGGTATACGGATTTAGCATTTAAAATGTAGATTTGCAGCAAATTTAGAATGAAATTCCTCAAAAGGTTGATCGTCTGTATTTCCACGTACATGTAAGCATGGTAGATCAAAAACACAAAACTGTAAACAAAGAGCATTTGGTGTATTGCTGTAACACCTAAAGTAAAGTCACATTTTTAACCAAATCATCTGTCAAAGAGTTAACCTTCTCTCAATCTATACTTCAGCATTAAATGCGCTAACTCAAAATGCAATAATGATAAAAGAAAATTGGTACATGATTTTGGGACTAGAATTGTAATTCCGTGTTATATTTTGATTTCAATTTGTAGAAAAAAAGTCATATAAAATGAACATTTGGTTTCCTTTATTATACTATAAAGTATACAATTGTCATGTGCAGGACTCTGAAAATAAAAATTTGAGAACTCGTTGCTTTCATGACCTTAGTGAAGGTTCCAATCTTACGCGAGCATCGGTCTAAACACATATATGAAAAAGAATCTATATTTATATATATATATATATATATATATATATATATATATATATATATATCCAAAAAATAAGCATTATGAAATTAAAACCTATTTCTGAAACATTCTAAATTATTTCGGTAACGAAACTAAAAAATTATTTCGGAATCAAACTAAAAAAATTAAATACTAAAAAAAAAGTAGAAAAAAGAGCCAATATATTTAGAGAGCGCAAATGCAGCTACTACTAAAATACAGATTAATCTAGACTAATTAGTAATAAAACCAAGTTAAAAGGAAAAAAATAGAATCAAAATTAAACCAAATAAAATAAGAATCCGGCTTGAAGACATGAGTCACGAGGATTGAATCTTGTTGGGATAAAAGTCAAATCCCTCTCGGAAAAAATCCTCTATTTTGAATCCCTGCCTAAGGGTGACCCTTGAGAAAAAGTCTTCAGGCCGGATTCTTATTTTATTTGGTTTAATTGATTTGGTTTCTATTCTATAATTGGTTTAATTGATTTTGTTATTGCCAAATCCCCTTAATTACTCTCTCATAGTTTAGATGATGAGTAATTAAAAGGATATTTAGATACTCGTGCATTATGCCAGTCTTCAAAAGCATAAATGAATAATAATTGATTGAGAAACATCTATTTATCATGAGTCATTTCATTTAATATTGTTTTCATGTCAAATCCCAATCTTTTTAGTGTCGAAAGTGTGAAACGCATGAAATGACTGAGCATATAAAAATCAAATGTTGATTGAATCAGTCAACTGTGGCAATGAATAAGTACTTTTAAAGAGTTTTCCTCGTTCGCAAGCAAAACCGGAAGTATTTTTAATCAAATTGTTTTATTTTCTTTTTTTCTTTTTTGCAAATAATTGATATGTTCTGATTCCCGTTTAAGATATTAAAGAAGTAAATACTCAACAATTAAAATTTTAAAAAATTATAAAATTTAATTTTTATAGGTTAAAAAAACGGAAAGTAATATAATTAAAAATATACATTATTCTAAAAACAATATAATTAAAAAATACAATATTCAAAAGATAATATAATTAAAAACATCATGTAATCAAAAGATAATATAACTAAAAAATAAATATTCAAAAATAACATGATTAAAAATCAATATTCAAAAGACATTTAAAGACATACATATTCAAAGGATAACAGAATTATATCGTATAATCAAACGATAATACGGTTTAAAAGATAAATATTCAAAAAATAATATAATTTTTTTAAAAAATGTTCAAAAGATAATATAATTAAATGATCATATAATCAAAAAAGTAGATAAACATAATTTTAATAATAATCGGTAACAATCTAGGTTGAAAATATTATAAAGAACTATTAACGACGGCATCACCGGTGAGGGTTTTAGCTTGTTGAAAGAAACCCACAGAATTATGTTTAATTCATTTTTCGAGTTTTATTATGTAGAATAAAAGTTATTTGTATTGATTATACTCAAGTATATCAATAATTTCTTTAGATCAAATTCTTTAGGGTCATAATAATTGTTATTTATATGGACGTAATGTTATTTTTGACAGATTTATCTGTATTATCAGTTTGAATTCAAGGCGGTAATTTTACTTTCTTGTATACGACATTTGCTAAATTAAGTCATTGCAACCCCCCAAAACACACGACTTCTAAATTTTCATGAATATTTTACTTCTCAACTTGTCCAAAAACCCTTTTTGCAATTGTATCTATAGGTTAGTTTGTATGTAAACACGATAATTTATAAACAGAATAAACAGGCAGATTTAATTTGATATTTGCATAAAATTAAAATTGTTGTTTTTTGTTAAATGTTGAAGGAAATCCTTCAGAAGGTAGTTTGTCTAGCTTTCCATCCTTCTGTTTATCAAGATAGATCCTAAACGCGATGAGCTAAGTGGATGAAATTTGGCATATGTTTTTGTTTTCACTTATACTACTATATTCATTCCTATCATCAAAAAATGAAATCTCAGGTTTTTGGAGTAATTTCCAAGAATGTGTTAGTTACAATTGAGGGTAATGTAATAAATAAATAAAAACCCTGATTTCAATATTCTTAAAAACTTCAATGAAATTCATCTTAAGAAATATGAATCAAATCAATAAAATTGCTGATCAATTGTATTAAAATGTCAGTTATTAAAATGCCTAGAGCTGAAATTTTAGTTTAGTTTGAATAATGTATTTCCAGCTAAGCTTAATTTTATTTAATAAGAACAAAGAAATTGTTTTTCTGAAAGTGGAAAGAAAATTCTATAATTTTAAAATCATTAAATTGTTTTCTTTTACAGAACAAAAGACAACTTTAAAGGACAAAAAAAATCCGTTTGAAGTAAAATTTAAGGAATTTTTTACTTTTTCGTATACAAAGAAAAAATATTTTAATCATCAAAAAAAATTGAACTAAATATTTTGATCAATCTCCATGTTTTACACTTCCCTGAGTCTACAAAACATATTTTTGCAATTATACCTGTCTGTTTTCTACTTTTAAACACGATAGCTCAAAAACGCTTTGAACTAGAAGAGTAAACTTTGGTATATGGTATCTACTCCAAATTTGTAGAGTTCTGTCAAATTATGAAAGAAATCCATTCAGAGGAAGTCTATTCAGCTGTTTTAAAGTTAACACTATAAGAACAAAACGGAGTGAGCTAGATGGATAAAATTTAGTACAAAGATTTAACAGCTAAGTTGTCGATAGCCTATCGAATTTGGGGCTAAATCCGTCAAGGGGATAACCGTCTGTCAGTCTGCCAAAAATGCATGGTATAAATTTATGAAATTCAGTATGTTATTTTGTAACTACAAGTGTAATTCTATATCAAATATTTGTTGATCAGAAAAGAAGCATACAAGACATGAATTCAGTGTTCTGGTGCTTGTGTATTAACCACCTCCTAGCGATTAATCTATAAAAGGCACCAAAGCTTACTAGCTGTTACTCTTTCTCGTAACTATTGTTCGCCGTTGGCATATGGTAAATAATACATAGGGAGTTAATAATGCATACAGGGTTAATAATACTTACAGGGAGAGCACTCCCACTAATTCTTAACCGTACTCAAAGCGAAAAAATCCTTCGATTTAACTGACTTTGTCAACTATTAATGTAAAAATTCTAAATAGAATTTTTGCTTCAACTAAATTTAGTAGAAAAATTCTTTTAAAAAAAAAATAGAAAGTTTTGTTTTAACTGAATTTAATAGAAAAATTCTTTTTTTAAAATAGAATTTTCGTTTCAACTGAATTTAATAGGAAAATTCTTTTTTTTAAATAGAATTTTTGTTTCAAATGAAATTTAATAGAAAAATTCTTTTTTTTTTCAAATAGAATTTTTGTTTCAACTGAATTTAATAAAAAAAAATCTTTTTTTTTTCAAATAGAATTTTTGTTTCAACTGAATTTAATAGAAAAAGTCTTTTTTTAATAGAATTTTTGTTTCAACTGAATTTAATAGACAAATTCTTTTTTAAATAGAATTTTTGTTTCAACTGAATTTAATAGAAAAATTCTATTTTTTTTTTTCGCCATGTTCTAGCGGCAGTTTTATAATTCAGTATTTAACATGATTTTTTTTCAGAAAATTTCGTGAAAT
This sequence comes from Argiope aurantia, assembly GCA_026543865.1. Taxonomy (NCBI): domain Eukaryota; kingdom Metazoa; phylum Arthropoda; class Arachnida; order Araneae; family Araneidae; genus Argiope; species Argiope aurantia. The sequence goes on from JAPMOR010012937.1 coordinate 51,022, forward strand.
TTATTTATTTATGAACCAAGTTTTGGAAGCTCTAATCATACATTAAGGCAAAGAAAAGGGAGATTTCGAAGAGTCAGTTATCTGGAGTATTGATAATCCGGTTTTTATATAGAACTTTTCTTTTTTTCCTTCACCAACTAAAAATTTTCCTAAAATTAAAATTTCCAAGAAAAAAATAGATTTTTATAAAAACAGTATTTTCTATGCTTGTAAATTTCTTAAAATGGCAATGAAAAACTAATTTATTTACTATTATTATTATTATTATTATTACTATTATTTCTTCTACTATTACTACTACTATTACTAATACTTTGAATATCTAGAATATTAATTGTCTAATTTTAAACCGTCTTAACTCTGTTTGAATATCAAACGATTTCAAATAATATGAAAATCAATTAAAATTAATGAATATGAAGAAAATGAATAAAAACATTATTTTCATTCTAATTAAGTATCTTTGAAACACTTATTAAAACTATTTTTCTGTTTTATGTGTGAAAAATAAAAACTGAATGTTGATTTTTTTTTTTATTTCAGTCTGTCCAAATTTTTTTCATTATTTTTTTAAGATTATTTTAAATGAATTAAAAGAGTCTTAGTGAAAAATGAATTAAAGAGTCTTAATGATTTCGAGCATCTGACAATATTAAAAGAATGCCATTAGTATATTTTGGAAATTATTACTTTGGCAATTTTTCCAAATGTTTTTAATTCTTCAATTAAACAACTATTGAAAACCATATTGACTTGCGTTAACTGTATCTGACGTGTATTATATGCTTAAAACATTGACACTTGTGTTTTTAATACTCGGGACAATTTCGAATATTGCCTTTTGATCGACTGAATCCGATAATTTCTTGAATGCCTGGAAAATCTGTTTGAATCGGAGAGAGCAAATCCCTATAATCCGGATAAAAGATCATATATCGCCCTAGATTACACACGGGTTAGCTCAAGGGGGCCCAAAATTGGGCCGCTCCGTCCCTAGAGGCCCCAGACGAAGAGGGTGGTCAACGCCACTATCATCAAGGAAAGTGAAGAAGGTGAATGCCTATAAATACTCACCTCCGAGGGCTATGTGGACCTGTTCGGGATGTGCTACGCACCCTAGAAAGAGCGTCAACCCCAGCAGCCAGAAGAGAGCGTCCATCGCGACGTCGTTTCGGTGGAAAGCGGCTTTTTCGCAGTGGCCCGCTTTTTATTGACAAAGAAGCACCGACCACGTGGTCCGACCGGTTCTGAATGGGATTCCCTGCCAGAGAGAAGGAAGGAAAGCATGACCGAGGCCTCGTTTCGTTGGCCTCCGATACTAAATAGGGGAACCCTCATCTGCCCTCTCCGGGTCAGCAAGGTTGCACTTTCTCCAGCATCCCAGCTCAGTGGTCAGCATCGGTGTCACTGGAGATTTTGTATGTTTTCGATCAGATTATTGCGTATGCATAATATGCAAATTAATTATTCACACAACAACCTTTAACATCGATGCTTGTGTAACCCATGCTGGATTATGTACGTCTCCACTAGGGATTGCTATGCCGAATACCGGTATTTTGAGCCATTTGTACAATTTTGTAATACCCGTATTAACGTTTAAATACCTCTTTTTCGGTATTTACTAGAAATTTTTTAAATTGCCCCCACTATAGGTTCAGGGATCGCTAACATAACAAAATAGTATACCTTTTTGTTTTTATGTCTCCCTAACATGCGAAATTAATTAAATTGTGAATACAAAGTTGCATCGTACAATCAAGAGAAGTGATAAAATACTATTTGATAACGGTTTGTAAAACCCTCCGCGTTTTTGCGCATGCTTTGGGATGGGTTTAATTCGAAAAAATAGGGGTGAGAGGAAAGATGAAAAGAGAAGATGTTTACATTTAACAGTGAAGACTCGCGGTTTTACGAGACGTAAACATTACAGATAATTAGTAATACAGAAGGGAAAAGGTACTAATTCACAGTAAAATATTTCAGAGCAATTTTTATTTAATATAAGGGACATAAACATTAAATTATGAAAAATAAATGAAAAATATCTTTTCTTAAAATTTGGTAATTGCTTTTTTACAAAATAATAATGAACTTTTTATATTAAAATGTTTCTCTTTTATATGTTATTGAATTTTATCAGGAATATTTTAATTCCCCGTTTTTGCTTCTTGGTTACAATATTTAATGATATTACGCAAGATTTTCTTTGTACCATTCCTGAAAGCTTTTTTATCAATTTTGGCTATACATATCTATACGAAATTTTGATTTAGAATAAAACGCTCTCAGAAATAGCACAACACTCACATACACGTGAAAAAAAAATTGAACTAAAAAGTATCTAATGGGGGAAATCCAAGAGCAAAGGTGAATACTGGAAATGCGCTTATCGTTCCGTGTCTCACTCCTTAATGCGATGGAATCGTCGAAATGTGGTTGTCTCAGAATCCGTTGATGAACAGTATGTGAATCGTCCAAGGAGGCGGGTCAAAACTATCCTATTACAGCTCCGAGCGATACTGCACAAGCGCAGGATTCGTATCTGTGAAAACAAGGTTGTAGTTGTGAAGAAAGTGCGTAATATTTCGATATCTTTTTAACTGGTGAGTTTGCTATTCACATTGTATTTGCATATCATACTTTAGGGTTCAAAATATTTTATAGATTTATTATATATATATATATATATATACTCATAAATAATAACCCATAATAATGAATAAGAATAACTTTAAAGAATATAAAAAATCAGTTGATAATACTTCAGTTTGGTTTCATTATTTATATGATGAAAATAATTTGGTGACACTATGTAAAAACTGTTCAAGAATAATTAAAGTGAAAGGAGGAAGTACAAGCGGACTCCATACACATTTAAAAACGAAACATGATACAAATTTGTTAAAGAGGAACGAATCTAATTGCGATGAAGATACAAATTTAAGCACAGTTTCTAAGCCAGAGCCATCAGGGATTTTAGATTATTTTGAAAGAAGAAAAAAAAGATAATTTGGATGAAATTATAAGTAATATGACAGCATTAGACGGTTTGCCATTTCGAGTGTTTTGCCCTTCTACTGAATTATTTTGCCCTTCTACTGCCCTTCTAATGAGGAATCACTATCCTCCAGATGTTTTTAAAATCTGCCAACATCGATTAACACTATAAGAAGAACTGTTATAAACTACAGTAACGGTGTTCGCAATTCTTTGAAACACGAGCTAATACAATTAAAAGTAAATGGTGAAAAATTTAGTCTCACATTTGATGAATGTACAAGTGTAAGAAATAGACGCTATTTAAATATAAAACTTCATTCAGAAAAAAAAATGTGGAATATAAGACTTACACATGTCTTGGGAAGTATGCCAGCCGAAAAATGTGTTGAAGTGCTTAAATCTAAATTAGCGAAACATGGATTATCCCTGAAAGAAGATATTGTATCCATAACGACTGATGGAGCAACAGTTATGTAAAAAGTTGGTAAGTTGATTGGTGCATATCAGCAATTGTGCTATGCTCATGGAATTCAATTAGGAATAATAGACGTATTATACCAAAAAAATAAAGAACAGAAGAATCCAAATACTGTGGATATAGAAACATAGGATTCCGACTTTGAAGAGAGTGAGAGTGAGAGTGATATTGACAATGAAGATAATGACAATGTAATTGTTGAAGAAGATATTGGTAATGAGAATAAAATATTAACCCATCAAGAATTGCTTCCTATAATTTATAAAGTTCGAAAAATTATTAAGATATTTAAACATTCCCCTACAAAAAATGCCATATTACAAAAATATATACTAACTGAAAAGAAAACAGAACATATGTAAATATTAGATTCTAAAACACGTTGGAGCAGTTTACTTCTAATGATGGAACGATTTTTGAAACTGAGAAATCCAATCCAAAAAGCAATAATCGACTTAAACCTGCAAATTAATTTTTCAGATATTGAATTCGACTTCATATCCAGAACTATATCAGCTCTACTTCCAATAAAACTGGCTGTTGAGGCATTAAGTCGTAGAGATTCTAATTGATTAACAACTAATGCAACAATAAATTTCATGTTGCAGTCACTGAAAGAACAGCACACATCACTATCTGAAGAATTATATATTACATTGAAAAATCGCACAGAAGAAAGACATACCGAAATAGAAAATGTCTTACGGTATTTACATAATTATAATGATTTTAAAAATGAAAACGAAAAAGAAGAAAAGAGACTAACCAATTCAAATCTGATCAAGTGTATAGTAAATTTTCTTAAAATTTTTTACACACAAACCTATTCACATTCAGAATAATTCGGTACAGTTATCGAAGATTATGATGACACTAATTTCGATAGTGAAAAGGAATTATCTCTTGAACAAAAATTAGAATTAGCAATAAATAAAAAGAAATTCAATTAACCAAAATACAATACAGAAATCAGCTATATCCAAAACCATCCGATGAGAAATCAATTTATTTGAAGATGAAGGATTTAGAGGTAAATACTTGGAACGCATTGCTAACAGTACCACCAACCAGCGTACAAGCCGAAAGAGTGTTTTCGACAGCTGGTAATTTTTGCACAAAATTGCGTTCCAGGCTGATTGACAGTACAATTGATGCATTATGTTTCATAAGATCACATTTCAAAAATTTGTAATAGTACCACAGACTGAACAGTGATATTTACACATTTTTGTGATTTAAATAAATAAGAGGTTCTTTTACTTTTTTGTGATTCTTGATATACAGTTATAATTTATAAGTTGCAAATTATTTTTCGCAATATTTACACTCTCTAATAAAACTTGCAAATAAAACAAAGAAACACCTTTCTTTCTTTTTCTAAAATTTCTACTACTGGTATAAAAACCGGTTTTCCGGTATTTAGATCTAAAAAATAACGAAAACAGGTATTGAACTTTTGTTCCGATATTGTAATCCCTGGTCTCCACACTATTTTTTAATGTTCTTTTCTTTTCAATTGTATTTCGAAAATATTGCAGCTTAATTATATTACTGAATTGATAGTCAAAATTATTATTGGATTCTTTGATTTATAGATACTGTTATGTTGAATATAAATAAATCGAATGCAGCAATGTATTGATTCTCATCACTTTTCAGTGCTGTTTTCTTATAAAGATAAATTAAGAAATATGGCAGCATTAAAAGGCGATTTCTCCGTGCCGCTCTTCTTGGTCCAAATTAGTAACGGTAGACATGCGTCTAATCCCTCCTCATATAAAAATCTCATCACTATAATTTTCATTAACTATTTGTCAAATGTGAACTTCAAAAAAGACTGTTACAATAAAACAAAGAGCTCGCATATAAAACGGATCTCCAAGAACAAATACTGATCAAGGGATGACTCTATGGGACAGACTTTAAAGGCATGTCAACATAATGAGGAAAAAACAAAGTAACATGGGATCACAAGTGCAAAGGGTGGCCTTTATAAGTGCTTTATAGTCTGTTTACCAAATAAAATTCTTTACTCGGATGTAATTTTGATATGTGATAAGCCATCTGCCTTCATACATGATGACGCATTTAACACATGTAAATAATTTGTGAAACATAATTAAAAGTTTTATTTCTCTATTCATTATGAGTTATCAACTTTTTTTAGCCCGCTTTGCATCAGATTTTTTATTTGTGCGATAAATATCATTGCAATTACAGACATAGCTTTTATGATGAAGATTGCATTCTAATCTAATTAAAAAAAAGAGATCTGCCATTTGAAATTTTAGAAACTGCAACCGAAACGAGAGAGAGGAATTGTTGTTTTCGACGTCATGCTTGAGAGCACATAATGCGCTCAAGAAAGAAAAAAGAACTCAAAATCAACATTTCGCTTCTTTTTAAATGTATCTGAACGGTTTTCAAAAGCCATATCTAAACATTTTTTTTAACTCCTCATTCCAGTAAAACTAAAAACTATATGGATAGGGTAAAAATTTCTTTTGACCTTATGACTGCCTATTGACTCAAATTTACAAATTTTGTTTCGATACCTTTTGCCGTCAAGTCTCAATTTGAGTATGACCGCAAATCCCTCTGTACGGCCACATGAAAGCTCTCGTTTTTAATTTTTCTCTTATGATAATGTTTTTAAAAATTCCGCAGTCAGAATATTAAGCAAAACCAAAAACTATATGGAAAAGATAGAAATTTCTTTTAGCTTTATGACTGCCTATTGACTCACTTTTACAAAATTTTTTTCGGTACTTTTTCCGTCATGTCTCAATTTGAGACGTGACTGCAAAGCACTCTATACGGTCACATGAAAACTCTCATTTTTAATTTTTTTTTCTCATAACAATGTTTTTAAAAATTTCGCAGTCAAAGTATTAAGCAAAACCAAAAACTATATGGAAAAGATAGAAATTTCTTTTGGCCTTATGACTGCCTATTGACTCACATTTACAAATT
>JAPMOR010012937.1:57485-68822 GCA_026543865.1 Argiope aurantia
AATTTCTTTTGGCCTTATGACTGCCTATTGACTCACATTTACAAATTCTGTTTCGGTACTTTTGCCAATTCATTGTCATATCTCAATATGACAACGAAGCACTCTATATGGCCACATAAAAATTCTCATTTTTAATCTTTCTTATTTTCCTTATTACCATCTAAACAAATATGATTTTTATTTATGTTAATATTTTATGATATATTCCTAATTCTTTTTTGAAATTTGTCATGCGTGTTTGAAACAGTAATTTATTTGGCACAGTATGACTAATTCTGGTTTTTGCATCTTTAAACTCAACCAATCAATCAACCATAGAGAATGATAGATCTGTTGTCAAGAATATTACGTAATTCTTCATGAATTGAGGGCTGATGTCCTTTTTAGTCTGACGAGTGCATTTGCTAAGAGGTAGAAAAGTGTTGTTACACAAAAAATTCAATAATTCATAGGTGGGTTATAAGGTTAAAATTCCATCAGGTTCAATAGCGGATAATTACAACTTATTATGCACAAAAACATGAATGCATTGTATTGAAACACGGCCCAAGAGTACACAAAAATAGAATTTACAATAAATAGCAGCACGCAAGTAGCAAATAGTTATGAAATAGTAGCAACAATACAGGACATTGAGATTGAACTCGCTCAACTACTCTCTCACGATTTGTCTACTTTACAACGGCTCACTACGCACGCCATTCTGTGCGCTCCGCCTTTTATAGCTCCCATGACAAGGCATCAAATGTTCTTTGGCATCTTCACTCTTAAACCTTAAAATTCCAGCAGTTTCAGGAATTTGCATATTTTTTCCAAAGTCGGCAAATGGTCGCAAAATTTATAGCCAAGGCCTGGATTTTGAATTCAGCATCCATTCAACACGCTTTCCTATATATGTAAAACTATCAGGTAACAAATTGCGAAGGAAAGTAATATTACAAATTCGTAACATTGCTCTTGTCTTGAGAAATTGATAAAATTATGATCAATAACCCGGAATGGAACAAGCTAATTAATATGAGCATCTTTGACTTGGCGTTGGACGACCGATAAATTCTTCTAACAAGTTTCAGTTTCTTGACCTGCCATTCGCTCTGGGTTATACATCCAGAATCCGTCTGACATCTAGATCTTCCAACCGCGCTTTTTGGAATTTTGATTAGGAACCATCGCTGGCATTGCTAAAGTTCTCTTGGGAATGTCAGTTTCCATTCCAAATTTTTGCTTGACATTTTAGCATTGTCCACAGCTCACAATATAGAATTTTTTGGAGAACGCATCTTCTTTTTCGTGAGAGAATCCTTTGCGATTCAGTACATTGTCTGGACAACATCCAAATACGAGTTAGAAAAATTTTAGGGAAGCAGCTTCTTTTTCTGGACCTATTTCTGAAGTTACGTATCAAGATAAGAACCGAAGATCATCATTTAAAACTAAATTGTCTTATCTCGTCGATATTGATTGTATCATCTATGCATCCAGATTTAAATGAATCGTAGGCATTTAAATCTGGATGCATACTTATCGTTGTTACTTTATCGTTGCAACATCCGAAAACACTTATCGTGCAATCAGTGATATTTCCATCATCCTCTCTAGTACACACCATTTGCTAGAGGAAGACCATCGGAGTAACATTCATATTTTTGTAAATAAGTTTTATCCTGGAGATTCCAAATCTACAGGAAAGTTAGAGGTTGTCATGCACTTGCAGAAGTCATGGAGCTATATCAAAGGATCGTGTTTCCCTACAAGATTTCGCATCCTTGGATGATTTGGAAGGTCGTGCAAAAGCAGCACTTCTAGTAAACAATAATTTATGTTGTTCCTAATATATGATATAAGACATTGATATAATGACACTTTTCAGATCACTAACTTTGCAGATGAAGTTGAAGTTTGTTAGTATATAACACTTTTCAACATTGTTTTCCTGCGATCATGACTTTGGAAAAATAACAGCAATATAGAGTGCGCCAGTGTTATTTCTTGTCCCTTTTTGTCATTTTTTTACATCAAAAATAAGACGAGTGTGCGAAAATAAAAATTTCCAAGCACCATTTCTTTACCTCTTTTTATACCACTGATGATTTTTTCGGGGCGAATTTATATTTTTCCATTAACACAAAAGATCTGACGCCAATAATTGGCTTTTAGGTTGTCACCGACATTTGGTGAAAATGCTCTTTGAGACAATTGGCATCAATGCATATTACACAGTTATGACGAGGACTGATTCCTTGTTTAATAGAACTAGTGCTAACGTTCCAATATCTGTCAACATTTGATATCATATTGGGACCAACATTTAACAACTACTAATATCAATAAATATCCTAATATCTGGTGTCACTCTAACGGAAATAAAAAAAATCAATGTTCCGAGTGCCACTTAATCTCTCGATCCATTGTCTGGACCCAAGTCCAAGATAGTAGGCTCACACAAAGTACATCCTTACAAGGGGCACTGCACCCACGATGACGCTATTTTGATAACAATCGAATGCGTGTCTCTATTTATGCATTAATTGCGCTATTTGTTGCATTAAAAAAATAAAATCACGACTATTCCGTAATAAAAATTTTACAGTATTATATTAAATGGCTCTTTTGTATAAATTTTTTGTAATAAGACTTGTGACTGCCCTGTACGCATTGAATGATAATGATGTTCTGTAATTTGATGACTTGAGAAATACAAACATCCCGCCATATATACGCACATTTTTTCAACTTTTACAAAATTTTATTCTTAAAAAAGCACAAATTATAGTGCAATTGCAGAATCTAATGAGATAATCTCAATTTTAACTACAGGGCAAAAAAAGAATGAAGAGACAGTATCTTTCTTAATACCAGAAAAAAAATCGTCGGAAGTTTGAGATTACTACTGTGTAACACAATTAAATTACAAGATCAGGTAACTGTAATAATGCCAGGTGACTAAGCACGTCTGTGAATGTTTATAATTACCAGTTTGAGATTACCACTGGGCATCTAAATTCATATTTGAGTTGAATTAGATTACGAGATCAATGTATGCCATGTGACTAAATACGTCTATGAATCTTTGTTGTGAAACTAAAGATCTATTGATTGCGTGGTTGGAGGATCGTAGGCTCGAATCCTGGTGCCTACGAGTCTTGTTGTGTCAGTTTAGTGGATGTTAGGTTTGGCTGCAATTAACCTATTCACCTTAGCTTTCTGAAAATGTTGGGTCAGTAGGTTGATGATTGGTGAATCAAATGTCGTCCTTTCTTTCTGATCAACGCTTCAAACAGCGAGATCTTTCTCGAAAAGTCATCTTGTGATATTAAACATTTAAATTGCCAATGATTCTTGGTGTTAAACTGAATATTCTACAAGTGAAAAATTTATTCAAGTTGCTCCTAAATGACAAACCTAAATATTAGCTACACATGATGAAATCATTTTGTCTTTTTAGCTTAGTGAATATTTAAGTAAGATTATTGAGATGCGGTTCATGAATAGATTCCATAGAAATGCAATAGCAATCTTCCCTTACCTTTTAATTTACCCCCGGGGGGGGCACCTCGAAATGAGGATGAGATGCTTCCGGCATGGTGGTTGGATCTCGCCACCCTGGAGGGAACACTAATAGGTGGGGGATCTAACTCCTCCCATCGATGACGAGACGTACTTCCTTCGGGAAGGGTTGTACCGTGGCCGGTGATAGCCCTTAGGACTCAACCACAGTTCCCACCAATTGCTGTAGCGGCGGTCCGATCATTCAGTTTTATGGTTTAAATCCGTGTGCCTTCGGGCGGGTCGGAGAGTTAGATGGTTGACTTACCTTTTAATTTTCTCGTATATGAAGTATAGAGAAAGTATAGGAATCGTCAAACAAATTAAACTCCATATTTTGAAGAATCTTTTGGTTTTAGACCGCTCTCTTTTCATAAAACATACTTTTAAAAAATGTTCGTCCATCTGTCCTTGACAAGGATAATTCAAAACTGCTTTAAGGCAGAAGGGTGAAATTTTGTATACGATCTTTACACCAAATTTTTAGGTTTCTATCCCATTTTTTATTACAAAGTACGTTCAGAGGAAGTCTGTCTGTCTGACTCCCTAGATATATATTAAAACGACAACTACAAAACGAAGAGAGCTAAGTATATAAAATTTGGAGCACATATTTGTTGTTGTTGTGTTGTTTTTTATGGCACTGGCCACGGACAAGCCCCGCTGTTCAGTGACAGCCGATTTAAGCCTGAGGGGGAGCGTCTCTTGTTTTTACAGCAGCGCCAACTAGGGCCAAGAGTACGACTTAGCTACTCACGCATCACTCATTCGCTTGCACAAACCCTTTTTACAGGAGGGCACATTCACACATCTCACAGATAGAACAACGAAAGAACAACCATGCCCAAACCAGGACTCGAACCCGGGACGCCCAGATCACGAGGAAGACGCGCTACCCCTATACCAGGACGCCGGCGGAACACATATTTAACACCTACAATATAAATACCTGTCAAATGTTGAGCCAAATTTAACAAAGAATTGATCATCTGTTGGTCTTTACTTTTAGAAACTTGTAAGCGCAATAACTCAAAAACACAATGATTTAAATATTTCACATTTAGCATGGGATCTTGAGACTACAAGCGTAGTTTTGTATCACATTTTTGTTTCAATCGGTTCTGAAGAGTGCATCGAAAAGCCATATTTTACTTTTGGATATTTCTAACCGCACACAGAGGATTAATTACCAAAAAGCCCGTCAAGCACTAGTCATTATTTTATTTCTTTTTACAGTTTTCATTGTTTAAAAAAGAAACATTGTTATAGAGTTAACGTCGTCTTTTTATTTTCTCGAACATGAAATATAGAAAAAGTGCCCTAATTTTCAATATCTCCGAACTCCACATTTTGACGAATTTCCTCGTTTTAAAGCTCCGTGAGTTTGAAATGCATATTTTTGGCTTATGTCAATTTATCTGTCTGTATCAAAAATAACACCAAAAAGCTTTCAACTAGACGAATCAAATTTGGTATACGGTTTTTACACCAAATTTGTCGACTGCTATCAGATCTTGATCAAAATCCGTTCAGAAAATCTGTCTGTCCTGCTATTCGAATATAAGTTAACACGATAACTACAAAACGAAGAGAGCTAGATAGATAAGATTCGGCACACAGATTTACTATTTATAGTGTAAACGCTTATCAAACTCTGAGCCAAATCGAACAATGTGCTAACTGTCTGTCGGTTTGTACTTTCAGAAACTTGCAAAACGCGAAGATTCAAAAAGACAATGACTTAAATATATCCAATTAGGTATGCGATTTTGTTACTTCAATTGCATTTTTATATAAAACCTTTTTAAACATTGCTTTTTTTTATTCAATCTTTGTTTCAACATATCTAAAACACAAATGCGATTTTAGGATACTCTTAACTGCCTACCAGGGATTAATTGCCAAAACACTCGCCAAGGATGGCACGATATATTCAGGAAAAATGCTAAATTCTCGCCAAATGTTAATATTTCATAGTTATTGTACACCAATGCCATGCAAAGTGTTCTTTGAATAATACTTTTGTTATAGAGTATGCGAGAAAATGTAGGTGAGGCTACTCCCGCTGATTTTAATGTATGAGTACAACCTATGTGCGCAAGATATTTTAATCCGTTACCAGTTTAAAGACGTTTTCTTTTTAGATCTTTCAGTCTTCAGGAAAAAATATCCTTTTCCTCACGAGCATTCTAAAATTTCGTATTTTAAATTAGTATCATTTTTACATTTCTGAGCAAGCTCTGTAATAATTAAGAACATTCATTTCCATCATATAGTTTGTGCAGGACAAAAAAATTCCATCCATAATACAATATCAGAAATATCCAAAGTGGAATTTTTCAAAAGTAGAAAAATGGTGAAAATAATTTTAAAAAAGAAGAAATAATAAATAAAAACTTATCAAAAATATTCAATGGTGAAATGTTTTATGTCAATCGATACGAAAACAGCTTCGTTAATGTGTATGTATTCTCACCTCTCACTTTTATAATTTATTTTTATTGTTCAACCACAGTTATATAAATTTTTAAAAGCAAGAGCTATTAAGCGTTTGAAAACGTAGAGCATACTCTAAAAATTCTCACCTTAATTTTTGATTTTTAAACAAATTAATTAAAAATTAATGATTTCTTTACGATTTTTTTTTGTCAAAATCCACTATAGGTCCAAAATTTAGTTAATGCATTTTCTTCATTAATAATTAAACCATTCGCATTATTTTTCAGAAAGAAATTCAGTTATACTGAAATGTCTCCCTACGCTATGTTGTTTAAATTGCAGTATTTTCAAGATAAATAAAAGCTAGAACAGCCACTGGATTAAACTTAATCGGGCTGTTGTTATCTATTAAGAGGGGTTGATCAGTTATTTTACAGGAAAGTAATATTTGGAAAATTTCTCATTGGTATACCTACAGCATTCGATTCGGATTATGCAAAGTTACTTGGACCAGTTATAAAGAACTAACTACCATGTAATGGATTTTCCTTGCATAAAATTATGCCGAAATCTAACATTTCGTAAATAAAATTATACCAACACCAATAAGTTGCATAACAATCTTTTATTTCAATAATGAGTTTTAGAAAAGAGCGACAATATTTTGAGAAAATGACCATATGTCAAATTGAACGGTTTGTAGTTGGTTCCGAAATGCATATCTACGTCCACCCAAAGAGCACAACCGTGAAATAGAATCGTATAACGAATATAAATGAAATAAAGAGCAAAAACGTTAAAAAAATCATGATGTTGTCTCTAATCGTAATCTCATAATTAATTTTTAAACTGCTAGAGTTAAGTGTATACTCTAAGTTGAAAAAAATGCACTAACTGATGTAAAAATTATATTTTATGATGTTTAAGACAATAAATACACTTTTAAAAATAAATTCTCATACACGGTTCTATTGAGTAAAATATCATGCATCGTATAAAATCGCATTGAGTAAAATATTCTTGATACATGAACATACTTATCAAAAAAAACTTACAACACTTTTGTGTTGTAATGCGAAACAATTTGCATTTTTATAGACTTGAAAGAAAGAGTTTAACCTTAAAATCTAAATGCCAGAAATGCAAGAAAAATTGATTTTTTTTAATACCTGATAAATCTGTAATTAAAACAAGAAATTAAAAGGTGAGAAGGCTTCTTTTAACGCATATACCTTCCACCATGTATCTCCTAACATATTCCACATATGTAAGAACTCCAAGACCGTTTCCAGCGCTTTTTACTACCGAAAACAGCTGTGGGAGGAATTTCCCAGCCTCACCCTAAAACACATATCATATGAGCACATAATTCAATTAAAATACAAATAACCAGGGGAGACCTCCCCGACACTTTCTCGCTTACTCTGAAATAAATGCGTCACACGGTATTGGCTTACAATAGTTAAAAAATATTGTAGCAGTTGCATTACTCTTATCTTCTCTTTTGGATACTAGATGGTGATGTCTGATTAGGCCATCCTATATGTCATCCCATAATGCATTGCGATTGTAATTAGAATGAGATGTGATGCTGAACTGTGAAGCCGCGCGCGTGAATGTCTTGCCTTTGTGTTAGTGTATGTTTAAGTGTGTGAATGTGATTATTAAAGAAATGTTTCCAACAACATCCGTCCTGTTGCTTCCTGCACAGATCATAATAATCTACATTCCACCACATTGGCGCCCAACGTAGGGCGAATTTGAGAGGAAACGAAAGTGACGTCGTCCCGATCATCACAAGAAAATTTTCTCGCCACCACATTGGCGCCCAACGTGGGGCCTACTATTAAAGGGTATGGCTGTGCTGGAGTATCATCAGTTGCTTATGGATTAATCACAAGAAAAGTTTCCCGCCACCACAATATTAAATTTTGACGTGAATTTAGAATTTTTATTGAATCTATCGTGTCATCCGTGGCGAGTGTTTTGGCGATTATTCCCTCGTATGCGGTTGATAACATCCAAAAATTGAATCTTTGTTTTAAATACGTTTATCCCAATCAATTAAAACAAAAATTTTAACAAAACTGCACTTGTGGTCACAAAATCCCATACCTAATATTTAAATCACTGCATTTTCGAGTTATCACATTTACATGTTACTCAAAGTACAGACCGACAGACAATCAACCCTTTGTTAGATTTGGCTTAAAAGTTGATTGATGTCTACACTATAGATTTTAAATCTGTGCACCAAATCTTATCAATCTAGCTTTTTTTTATTTTGTAATTATAGTGTTAACTTATATTCGAACAGACGAACTTCCTCTGAACAGAATTTACTCAAAATTTGATAGCAATATGCAAAGTTGTGTAAAGACCGTATACAAAATTTCAACCGTCTAGCTCAAAGCGTTTTTGAGTTTTCTTTGTCACATATAGACAGACATACGGTCATTTTCCAAAAATATCTTTTTCTAACTTGGGAGGTCTGAAACGTGGAGATTTGTCGAATTCTCGACTTCGAATTTTTTGGCGATTACTATATTTTCTCTATACTATGTATACGAGAAATTAAAAACGAATCGCGTCAATAATATTAACTGGACCAAAAAAGACTTTTTTAGGGCAGAATTACAGATTACATGTCACATCTAAAACTGAGCAAAATTATCAGCCATTCACCCTTTAATACAAACCAAAGGAATCAGTTAACAACATATTTGATTGATACCAACCAAATCTGCCTTCTTTGCAGTATGAAATAAAACCTCTAAATAATGTAAAGAATTAGATTTTACTTGCCATCTTTGGCAATTCAATAATCTAAGCCTGTTCACTCAGTTTATTGAATGTTTAAGTTGTTAAACTATTAATATGTAGTGCATTTTTTTTTTCAAAATTTCACCCTGATAATATTGAAAAATATGAATTCAATTTAATCAGTCTACTATAAATATCTGCAGGAATGCGCGTAAATTAAAAATCTACAATAAAATAAAAGCGGAAATGACAATCCTATATCGAAGCTAATGTCCAAAGAAAGCAAATTTCTTATCGTAATTTTAACATCGGCAAAAGTACGAGATTGAATGTTTTGATGGAAGTGTTTGAATTTCTTCATATTATTAAAAACATTGTTACAGCTTGTGCATCAAATTAGTTTTTAAAAAATGTTTTGAAAGCAAAGGAAAAAATTGTACAAAAATGAAGTTAATATCATTAAAAAAAGCAATTTTTTAGGTTTAAAATCATTTTTGAAAGATAGTAATTTTGGAAGATATTAACATAAATTTCCATAAGCACATATTAGCAATTACCTATCTGGCGATGATCATTACTTTCATTACTACCACTCATATGTAATATTCGGATCATTTATCTAATTAGATTATCCCTTCTTTACTATCTGTAACGAAAATAAAGAGGACATCATCTATTTAGATAGCAGCTGTGAGCTACAAGTAATTCAAGCAGCAATCATCATGTAAAGGTTCATTTTTGCATTTGCTTACATCTTCTTTTTGACATCTATTTCTATCATTTTGATGTCTTTCATATCTTCTTCCTTCTGAATGAGTTGAGGTTTCGGCGAGTTCTCTTTCGAGTATTTCTAATATTATTTTGTAGCTCTATTAATTCACTAAGCGTAGCGCTGAATTAAGTGCAGCTGAAAAATTGTTCAGTAAAAGTCTAAAATATGTGTATGGAGTTTGTTAAATAGTTACCATTTGACAAAGAATAATAAGAATGATTTCTGTGTCTTAATGCTAGAATTTTATATACATAGATGTTACTTCAATCAGTAAAGCCTTCAACATTAATTTATAAGTAAATTAAAATCATTTTAATTAGTAGATCAGATTTAGAGAGGAGATAATTTTAGGGCAAAAGGCCTTAAATTTATTTTTCAAAATAAATTTTTTTAAAAAATACGGGTAAAAAAGTCGAGTTAACTAATTTAATAAAAAATATACATTCGAGTTTCTAATTAAAGAAGTTTTATCGTTCTGATAAAAACTTCGTTGTAAAGGTAATCCGTAAAATAGAAATTTATAAATTAAATTATTAAAAATGAAAAAAGCACAAAGACTAAAACCCAATTACATATTTAATGAAATTTATTGGAATTAGATGAAAAAATTGGAATCCTGCTTTGCATAAGTATATGGTAAATAACGCATTCT
Source organism: Argiope aurantia (assembly GCA_026543865.1). Taxonomy (NCBI): domain Eukaryota; kingdom Metazoa; phylum Arthropoda; class Arachnida; order Araneae; family Araneidae; genus Argiope; species Argiope aurantia. The sequence goes on from JAPMOR010012937.1 coordinate 67,658, forward strand.
TCATAAAAATTTGCATTTTTTTTTGTCAAAATTATAACATGCTATCTGTAGCACTTCTTTGTGTTATGTTAAGTGCTATTTGCCTTTCCTCTTGTAAAGTTATTTTTTATTACATTCTTCATCACTATCACTCATAATGTTTTTGTTAATTTTTTTGACGTCTAGCAATATATTGATCTCTATAGAATATTTTGCAATCACAATGCCTACAATGGAAGGAAATTAAAAATATTTGACAGCAAGCACTATAATATATTTTTGTCTTTTTTAACACCTCTTATGTTTTTCAGAGGTTACCATTTTTTGCGGAAACTGATTTGTTTGATATTGTTTTTCAACAAATAAGAAGCAGCGAAATATTGAAAAAATAAAAATCTGTTTATATAATGAAAAAGATTCGTTACATAGACATTACCTTTCCTAATATAGAGACTAAAAAATAGATAAATATCGTACAAAGTCATAGTTTTGTTGAACCTTTCGTTAAATCAGTAACTTCGTTAGATATAAGAGCGTTGAATGGAAACTCTGCTTTTGGGAGTTCTTTGATATTTAGATATTTTTGCCTCAATGTCAATTTAATTTACGATAAAATTATGTAAAACTTATCATGAATTGAGAACAGCTAACAATATCTAATAATTACATGAACTGAATAAATTTAAAGAAACATTTCGTATTAAATTTGCTTCTAAAAAATGGCAAATATTTACTTTTTGAAGTATGAAAAAAATCAACTTAAATCAAACTTTATCGATGCACTTTATCAAAAAAATAGTTAACTTTATCAAATGAGCATCAGTTTCGAGATTAAATTTGCTGACAATGTTTTTTAGGTTCCCGTTATGAAGAATTGAAGGAATTTAATGTTCTATTTCTGGTAGCGTTACCATTTCTGCAGATGTCATTTCTTTTTAAAGATAATGCCAGCAGCATCTTTTGTATCAAAAATTAAAACGTCAGCAATCAAAATGTTAAAACTTCTACAAACGAACAGCTTCCGGGCTAACGTCTATTTTTGAATCATAGAATATTCAAAACATTCACATATTATCGCTGAAACCCTAAAATCCTAGCAGGCAGACGTTCCTTATTACGACTCAAAATACTTTCTTCAGACATTAGAGGAAATTCACTGAGGGCATTATAAAGTTTTCTTCTCTTT